>JANHAO010005745.1:0-22248 GCA_026873985.1 Saraca asoca | reverse complement strand
CACTAACACAGCTGGAAACATGTCATTTTAGACCTTAAAATGCTAAGTATGAGGACAAATAAATGAGTAAAATATTGTGTTATCAAGGAACTATTAAACACTCATAATCCAGCAAAGAGCTATGTGCTCGCTAAGGTGCGATGGCACTATTAAACACTCGAAATCTAGCAAAGAGCTATGAGCTTGCTGAGGTATGGAGGCACTATTAAACACTCACAATCCAACAAAAAGCTAAGAGCTCACTGAGGTGTGTATGCACTATTAAACATTTAGAGTCAATCAAAGAGCTAAGAGTTCGCTGAGGTGTAGAGGCACTATTGAACACTCAAAATCTAACAGAGAGCTATGAGCTCACTGAGATACAGAGGCACTATTAAACACTCAAAATCTAATAAAGAGCTGAGAGCTCGCTAAGGTATGAAGGCACTATTAAATGCTCTGAGTCTAGCAAAGAGATAAGAGCTCACTAAGGTGCAAAGGCACTATTAAACACTTAAAATCTAGTAGAGAGCTATTAGCTCGCTAAGGTGCAGAGGCACTATTAAACACTCAAAATCTAATAAAGAGCTATAAGCTTGCTAAGGTGCAAGGCACTATTAAACACTCACAATCCAGCAAAGAGCTAAGAGCTCACCGAGGTGCGGAGGCACTATTAAACGCTCATAGTCTAGCAAAGAGCTAAGAGCTCACTAGGGTGCGAAGGCACTATTAAATGCTTAGAATCCAACAAAGAGCTAAAAGCTCGCTAAGGTGTGGAGGCACTATTAAACACTTAGAATCAAGCACAGCCAAGAGCTCGCTGAGGTGCAGAGGCACTATTAAACACTCAAGTTCAACAAAGAGCTATAGCTTGTGTTATAAAAAGTATGGCAAAAGAGCTATGAGCTCGATAAGGCACGAAAGATGTCAGAATGAGATTTGGGCAACAAAATTGTCTTAGGTCATAGCTCTCATGATCGCAACTCGCATGCAATCTCTCTCTCAAGCGTAGCTCACATACGACTTATCTATCATATGATGATTTTAAAGGCACTTAGATGCCAAGTTCAATCAATTGAAAATGGCCAATTGGTCACCTGAGCATCTCATTCAACTATTTCTTACAGAAGAAATATACCAGAAGAATGCAAGATAATAGAGAAAAGCTCAATAAGAAGCCTCATCTAAGAAGGTAAATTTACATCAGAAGGAGAGAAATACAAAGACAAAAGCATAAAGCCTAAATCTATTGTTGAAAGCAAAAAGCCAGCTATCGGGAGATGAACTCCCACTAGCAAGAAGACCAGCAAGCCCAGTTGCTTCTGCTTATATTCCTCCAGCGGTTCCTCCTGGACCAGACCCAGAGCAATTCAAAAGAGCATCAGGAGGCTAGCTGGCAAGGCTACAACACATGGCAAAGTCATGAAGAAATAATCCAAGATCTATATAAGACTTCCCAAGAGCCAACAAGATGGATTTTGCAGAGAAGCAATAGGCCATTCATGCCTCTAAACCTTCTACAACAGACTATCCATGCCTCAAAAAGCTTTATCAAAAGCCAAACTACTAGAAACATGGGGGGCTTTACTATAGCATCCATCAAGCCATTCTATGAAGAAATAAGAAGAGCTTCTCATGCTTTATGAACTAGTCCTAATTAAGAAAGAGACCCAATAGATAATTGGCAATCCTAGATCAAATGATCCAGGAAAAATGAGGCTACCACGCTAACGGCCAGAGATTGTGAATAGTAAGAAGTATGGTCTAGAGCAGAATGAAATGACAAAAATGAAATCTAAAATGACAAAATAACCAAGCAAAGACTTTGATGGAAAGTTCAGACAAGGCCTCAGAAAAATTGCAACTCCCAATCCGCAAAGTGAACTGAGAGTTGAGAGGCTTATGTTATGGGCAAAAAATAGCTTTGTAGAACAAGTTAGCAAGAACCCGATAGAAGCTAAATATTGCTGAGGACACCCAGTGGGCGCTATCTTGCTAATCGTAAAATGGTGAAGTAGCCAGATCATGGGAAGCTTAGCTCTTCAAATGATCAGCCATCTCGCTTGAGCTTGTCTCACCAAGAAGCAATCCTAAGCTCGCGGAACAAGTGACAGTGGCAACCCTAAGTCAAGAATCCCAGCATGGGGTGATAGGTATATCGCTTAACCAAGAGCTTGGGAAGACTAAGTACTAAACAAACTTATGTCAGCTTACTGCCAAGAGGGGCCCACCCACAGAAATTAACCTGTAGAAGCCAGATTTCAGGAGATTGTATTATCTTATACATTTAATACCTGATATAACATAATTACAACAGATAATCATTACATGTAACCTTTCTCCCTCTATAAGAAGAGGGGAAGAACTCCCATAAAAGGGGAGGCTAAAGCAGTTTTAACCAAAGCTATTTAAACTTCTCTTTAGATTAATAGAAGCTCTGCTATGGATGTAGGGTCTGGTGCCGTTCGGATTTAGCCGAACCACATTAAAACACTACCTTCCATTGTCTCTCTTCCTCTCCACCTTCTCCATCTTCTTCCTTTCTTTATACTTCATAGACCAGAAAGCAGCTTGGGGTTCAAGAACCATACTTGTTGGCTGGAATTCAACAGAACCAGATTTCATTGTCAACACATTTTGAATCTGCAAAGATTTGGATCAACAATCTTTCCTTTTTTAATGGTGACAAACATTTTTAAGGTTAGTCAAAATATATAGCCTAATGTAAAACTCCCACTTAAAACTTGTAATAAAAACTCCCCCTTAAATATCAGCCTAAAACACATACTTCTCCCCCTCTGAAATCATCAAAAACAAAATTATTCAACTTCAAAGGAACATGAACATAAACTAGAAAAGTATCATAATCCAGAAATATCAGCATAATGCTTAAAAAATAATAAACATAAAAGAAATATCTTGTCACACCCCAACTCTAGGCATGTGACCAATAAAACACAATTTCCCAAAAAAGTATATTTTTAAAATAACTCATAAATGACAAAACTGCCTGGAAACTTGCTATAATTTCGATAGAATTTCACCTATTTTTTGAACACTGGGCCATAGGCCAAATCGACAATGGAGGACCACACACTTTACCTAGAAACCTATATGTACAATAGATACTATATAACATTAAATCATACTAAAACACTGCATATGGACCAAATTTCTTATTCCAACTATCTGTTTACTTACCATTATGACACAAACTCCCTAATAGATTCAAAAACAAAATTTAAAGTGCGTTGTGACCTAAGTTGATCTTTGGAAGCCTAAAAAAATGGAAAATAGAAAGGGGTGAGTTCATTTGAATTCAATGAGCAAATAATCTATAGTAACTTGGAATTTAAAAACAATTTATTTAAAATAAAGAAAATTGAAATCCTCAAAATGTATCAAATGTCATAAGTTTGAAAGTAAAAGATTTTGAAAATACATTTGAATGTAAAATTTACTAATCTTGAAATAATAAATTTGCATTTTAAATTATCAAATCAAGGAAAAGCAATATAAATTGAAATAACTGAATAAAAGAATAATACAATAGGGCCCAAGTGTACTTTTTACCCTTTAACTTTCACTCAAGTTTTAATAATACCCACTAACTTTTATTTGAATAATTTGTATCACCTAACTTTCAAAATAAATACAATGTTAGGCATTTCAAAAAATCATTAATTTTTCTAATGGAAAAATCCTACATGGCCGGATGGAATACTGATTGGATATAAAAGCTGCAACCTAGATTAGAAGGAGAATTAAAGTTATTTTGCTCCTCAAATTAAAATTATATCTTCTTCTTCATTAAATTAGGCACATAATTTCTCTCTTTCTACTATGGATTCTTAAAACTCATGCAATTATGACCAAAAAAAATTACTGATGATAAAGAGAGAAAGGAATTTGAAGACAATAAGGTTGGAAATTTCTTTTCGTGATTGAAAGTTACTGGAAATATTTTTCTTAATACTCATCCTCTATGGATTTTTTTTTTTTGGAAATTTCTATCCTTGGTTGTCGCCCTAAGGAGAGAAATTTCTCAATCAATAATTTTTCTTGATTATAATGATATATGAGGTTTTGAGCATTCATAGCAGAAGAAGAGAAATTTGTGCCCTAATTTAACAAAGAAAAAGATCAAATTTTAAATTTGATGAGTAAAATAATTTCAACTATCCTTTGAATCTAGTCAGTAGTTTTTATAGTCCATTCAACATTCCATCTAGCCACGTAAGATTTTTCCATTAAGAAAATGGATGATTTTTCAATATGTTTGACATTGCATTTGTTTTGAAAGTTAGGTGGTATAATTGATTGAAATAAAAGTTAGTGGGTATTGTTGAAACTTGAATAAAAGTTAGAGTGTAAAAAGTACACTTTGGCCATATAATAAATTCCAAATACACTTTTTTTTACATATATTGAATCAGTGAAAATAGTTAATTCATAAGTAAACCTCAATTTAAACCATACATAAATCACATATTGAAATCCAAAATGCTACAGAAAATGTGAATGATTAGCATAATAATTCAAATAAGCCTCACGACAAAAAATAAATAGGATCTAATGGAATTTTTTCATAGCTAACCAATCCGATATCAGATGAATGAATTAGGAAAAAATTCTTAATTTAGTCAAACAACTATGGTCAAGTTTAGATCCCTTTCTAAAGTTCAATGTCAAATCCAAGACCCCAATATCAATTATCATATCACATCTATCCACCTCATCTTACCCCTCCACCAATTATCATCCCCTTATCCCTTCAAACAAAAATTCCTACCATATATCTCTCACAAGAGCCATGTCAATAGTATCTAAGTGTACTTGGGGTTTTCTAAAGAAAACTCACAATGGTCCATAATAAACTCATTTATTTCATGTTCAATTCAAACTTTCACACACACACACACACACACACACATACATAACCATAAACAATTTCAATTTCTTTTTAAAAACAATTGGAATGTTATTTTCCAAAACTAGTACTCAACAAACATTTTAAAATTCAAAACCATTTTTTTACTTGTCAAAGCTTTCACATACAAAATTATAAATCTAATGTTTAAACTTAACTTTTCATAACATCTTGATTTACATATATCCATTTTCTAGGCATAGCAAGGATAAATAATCATAGGCATAGTAAGAACCAAAATATGTTATAAACATTTATAGTAAAATAATTTTATATAATTTTGTCATTTAAAACATAAATGTGGGAGCAGGTCATATTGATGTACATAAGAAAATAACACTTTTTCATTACAAGTTAGAGTAGAGTGTCCACTCACCCATAAAGCTTCAAGAGCTTGATCATGTTGAGTGCCCCATAGTACTTCAACTACTTCTAAATGTTAGATTACTTATTTGTCAACTCAAAAGCATACAAACCTAATTATTAAACAATCTTCTATCATTTAAATGGCATTAAGCTAAGATATTTCAAAGGGAAAACTTGGCTAATTCCCTTGGAAGTTTATGAACATTCCTAAGATAATAAGTATTCACAAATTCCTCTTACTAATTTCAAGCTTTTTCTACTCAATCTCATGCCATCACACTTGTATATTCCAGAATCCACCATGAAACAACTTAAAGGTCACTAAAATTCAAATATAGCTTTTACCTAGTACAAGGTGAGATTTTGTCTTCCAACTTGCTCCACTCTTTTTCCACCTTCTGAAAACTTATCCAACATTTGATAATACATCTAATGAAGTATATTAACACCCTTGAATAGATTTAAACTCTACTAGGTAGAATAAAAAATACAGATGATTTCTTATTTTATTTACTTATTTTTTTGTTCTTGACACTACCATTACAAGCTTTGTTGATGGAAATTCAAGGGACCACTTAAGGCATTAATAAGCAACAAACATTTCCACATTTATTTCCTCTCATGCTCTACCTCTTTGAATGTTAATTGAGTTTAATTTATTGAATTTGCCTTTTCTTGTGTTTTGGTCATGATTTAGAGCTTAATTGAATTAACTACCTAATGTTAGGGTTTTAACATTGTTTCAGTTTTTGGGCTATAACTTGAGTTATAGATGTCAGATTGGTCGATCTTTATATGGTTAGAAAGCTAAGAGAAAGTTCTACAACTTTTATGTTGAGGCAAGAACCTAATTCTACCATTTGAAGCTTCAAAATGGACCATCAAATTGACCCAGAGCTTCTACCCAAAATTGACCTTGTCACAATATTTAGGCTATTATTTTGTGTCATTTTATGGGCCATCTTTGAGACCTTTTTGTCTTTTTTTAAGGCTATTTTCCCATATTATTTTCTTTATTTTTTTGGTGAATTAAGACTTAAATTTGTGTTGATTTGTGGGCTTTTGTCATCCTAATTTTTGGCCAGCCTCTTTGGTTGAGTTGTTTGGCCTTTTTTTTTTTTTTGCCTTTTCAGTTTGTTTGCTTTGTTAATTGTTTGAGTATTTAGTTAGGCTTGTTAGGACTTAAACCTAACCCATGTTTAAGCCTAACTACTATGAGGGGAGACATGTTTCCCTCAACAATTGAGATTAGTGAATTTGAGAATTAAAGAATTTTCTTCCTAGAACAAGTGCTCTCCTAGGGTTCTTATTAAAACTTTAAGATTTATCAAAGAGTTTCCTCTTTATGGCATCAATCTTCATCACTTATCACTCTCCTTATATCTTTCTAGAGTGTGGTGTGAATATCCTTCTTTTTCTTTCAATTTTGAGTGCTAAATTACTGAATTAGAGATAGATCCCTAGGCATCTCCAAAGGATATCACATCAGTTTGGAATCAGAGCTTTGGCTCTTCCAATTCAAGTGATATCTCTTCTTTTTCCCATGTTTTTTGCTTCAATTTTCCTTTCATTTTCGTGCTAAACATCTCTGAATTTTGTGGTATATTTTTTAGTTCAATTGCTTAATCAATTGGTGTCCAATTGAGCTACCAGTGTTGCTAAAATTTTTTGCTGCAGTGTTTTTCAATTTCTACTACTAATTTGCTTTGGTTTTTAGGCATTTTTTGCATCAATTTTGTGCAGAAAAATTTTGTAATCTTGTTACACATTAAGTGTTTGATATTAGCTTTGTTTGAGTTAATTTTTTTCTGCTTAATTTACTTCATTTCAATTTCATTTTCTTGCTTGTTCTAGTGAAGGTTCTATTGAAATTTCTATAGATTTCCTCTTGTTTTTTGTTGCATTCCAAGTGTTTGTTGATTTGTTTTAGTGTCTATTTGCTTTGTTCTTGTGTGTCAACTTGTGTTGGACTAAATTACACAACATTTGGTGTGATTTGGAGCCACTTTCTCCCATAATTGCATCAAAACTTGCAGCTGCCATGTTTTTCTCCTACTGGCTGAAACTTTGGCCTATAATTCTCCAGAATTTTGTTGCTATCCTAGCTTGTTTTTTATTATGCTTTGCACCTTAGATCTATTCATTTTGAGTACACATAATTGGAAATTGATTTGTACCATTGGTTGAATTAAAGTGTCTTCTGAGCTACTCAAAATTTTTGCAAAGTGCTGAAACACAAAAAAAAAAAAATTGTACAGCATGTTCTTTGATCGAAAAAACAAAAGAGAAGTGAAGAAACAAAAGTAGAAAGGCAAAAACAAAGAAAAGAAAAGTGTGAAAAAGAAAAGAAACAAAAGAAATAAAGAAAAACAGAAAAAAAAAATCAAATAAAAGAACAAAAGAAAATCACAAGAAAAGAGGAACAAGTGTTGTCCAACAAAGAAAATTTTTTTGCAATTTTTTAAGCTAAGTCCTAACCAATCAAGAGAGCTGTTGTGAGTCAATTTCCTTTGTGATTAACTTGAATATGTTTTTATTGGATTGTATGATCATAATACAAGCTTAGAAATCAAATTGTGGTGTAATTGCTTGGATTTTTCCCCTATTTTTCCTTGAAACTCTTTGAAATTTTTCTACAATTTTCTAAAATTTCCCCTATTTTGGCCAAAAGTCTCCTTGCTATTCTTGGTCAATTCCTTTTGTGTTTCTTGCTTAATCCTTACTTCTTTATATTGTTGGTTCATGCTACATTGTAGTAACTTGAGTGTTGAGTGATTTTTGATACATTGCGTAAACTCCAAGATTTTGTCACTTAATTCTCATAGGACTCAAAGGAGAGGACTAGAGTGGTAAAAGGCAATAGTGTTTGAGCACAATTAAGGGTAAAAGCCTAATTGTGTGAACAAAACACAAGTGGAGTAATCAAAACACTTGTGAGGGCTTGAATAGGTGAGGTCCATATTGTCTTAACATTTATCTTGTAGAATTTATTTTTTGCTCAAAGATGGAAGGTGGTGGATCCCAACTCAACAAAGTCATGTTTACTCTTAGAGCCATGCAACAACAATTTGAAATAGTAAATATGAAAATTGATGGGCTTTGTGAAAGACTCACTAATATGGAGCAAAGTAGACATTCCCATGAAAGGAGAACTAGAAGAAGTCTTGACCAACATGGAAGCAATGAAGGGGATTGAAGAGTTGAAAGAGAAGAAAAAGAATTATCCATATCTCTCTATGAGACTGAATGGAGTGCAAGAAGAAGGGAAAGAAATACTTTGGGTAGAAGACATGAAAGACATCAAAGACATAGAAGAGAAAGGTTGGACTCCAATCTTCATAATATCAAGATGACCATTCCTTCGTTCCAAGGTAAAAGTGATTCAAAAGCCTACCTTGAATGGGAAAGGAAAGTGGAACTAGTCTTTGATTATCACAACTATTCTGAAGAAAAGAAAATGAAATTGGCAATTGTGGAATTCATTAATTATGCTATCGTATGGTGCGATCAACTTGTGCAAAGTAGGAAGAGAAATTTGGAAAGACCTATGAGCTTTTGGGAAGAGTTTAAGACCATAATGAGAAAGAGATATGTCCCTTTACATTACTATAGAGACTTGTACCAAAAGCTTCAAGGCCTAACTTAAGGTTGCAAGAGTGTTGAAGACTATCACAAAGAAATGGAAGTTACAATGATAAGAGACAATGTAGTGGAGGATAGGGAAGCTAAAATGGCATGGTATCTTGATAGCTAGAATCATGACATTGCCAACATCGTTGAGCTCCAACACCATGTAGAACTTAAAGATATGGTACATATGGCAATGAAGGTGGAGAGGCAACTCAAGAAACAAACTTCTTCCTAGGGTGCACATCAATTGAGCTCTTCTTGAAAGACTTATTGGGATAAAAGGGAAGATTCAAGAGACTTCCAAGCTTCAAAGTGTTGATCCTAACGGCAAAGGGAAGATGGAAGTGCCTCAAAGGCAAAGAAACATTAATTGCTTTAAATGTTTGGGACATAGACATTATGCTTATGAATGCCCTAACAAAAGGGTGATAACTTTGAAAGCCAATGGTGAAGTTGAATTGGATAGTGAGCAAGAGAAAGAGGAGCAAAGCTCAAAGTTAAGTAGTGAAGAGAGCATTGACACTTGTGAAGTGGCTGTTGAAGGAGAGTCTCAAGTTGTGAGAAGAACCTTGAATACCCAACTCAAAGAGGGTAATGAAAAGCAAAGATAGAACATCTTCCACACTAGATACCATGTCATGGGAAAGATATGTAATATGATTATTGATGGGGGAAGTTATGCAAATGTTGCTAGCACAATCATGGTTGAAAAGTTAGCCTTGCGTACCCTAGATCATCCCACTCCTTACAAGCTTCAATGGTTGAATGAAGATGGGGAGGTAAAGGTAACAAAACAAGTGCTAGTATCTTTTTCTATAAAGAGGTATCAAGATGAAATTTTATGTGATGTTGTTCCCATACAAGCTCCCATATATTGCCTAGTAAGCTATAGCAATTTGATAGAGATATCATACATGATGGCTACCTGAACCGATATAGCTTCAAAGAGGATAACAAAACCATTAATCTTGTATCCCTCACTCCTAAGCAAATTTTGGAAAATCAAATAAAAAGAGAGAAGAAAATGAGTGAAGAATAAAAGAACAAGAGTGAAGAAAGATAGAGAAAGAGTGAAGAAAAAGAGAAAAAAAGTAGTAAAAGAGAGTTGTGAGAAAATGAGAAACGAAAAAAAAAAAGTGGAGTGTCTTTGCCAAGGCTAGTGGTGCAAGATAAGCCTTGTATTGTGATTGACATACACTTATTCATTTTTGCAAAGGTGCTATTTGAATGATAATCATGATACTAATGCTTTGTCTAGTGCTACTGAGTTGATTTTGCAAAAATCTCATGAGATGTTTCCCAAATAAGTGCATCACAATTTGTCACCATCAAGAAGGATAGAACGCCAAATTGATTGTTGCTTTTATTCTTAGAGTTCCCAACTCCAATTGGCCAGCATATAAACAAGTTGAAGAGCTTATGGCAAAAGGATATTTTAGGGAAAACATAAGTCTTTTAATGTTAATACTTCCTTTTATGTTTCTAATCTTTCTCTTTTTGCAGTAAATCTTAACGATTCAAGGTTGAATCTTTTTTGAAGACAAGGGGAATGATGGAAATTCAAAGAACCACTAAAGGGATTAATGAGCAACAAATATTTTCACATTTATTTCCTCTCATACTCTACCTCTTAGAATGTTAATTGAGTTTAATTTAGTAAATTGGCCTTTTCTTGTGTTTTGGTCATAAATTGGAGCTTAATTGAATTAATTGCCTAATGCTGGGATTTTGACACTATTTCATTTTTTTTGGGCTATAACTTAAACTCCAGATGTTAGATTGGGTTGATCTTTATATGGTTAGAAAGCTAAGAGAAAGCTTTATAACTTTCATATTGAGGCTAGAACCTAGCCATTTGGAGTCTTGAAATGGAACATTAAGTTGCCCTAGAGTTTCTATCTAAAATTGACTCTTTCAGAATGTTTGGGCTATTATTTTGTGGGCCACCTTTAAGACCTTTTTGGCTTTGTTTTGGGGGCTATTTTCCCCATTATTTCCTTTATATTTTTGGTGAATTAAGACTTGAATTTGTGTTGATTTTGTGGGCTTTTGTTAGCCTAATTTTAGATCAGCCTTGTTAGTTGAATTATTTGGCCTTTTTTTTTGTCTTGTTAGTTTGTTTGCTTGGTTAATTGTTTGAGTGTTTAGTTGGGCATGTTAGGACTTGAACCCAACCTATTTTGGAGCCTAATTGCTATGAGGGAGGCACATTTCCCTTAATAATTAAGATTAGTGAATTTGAGAATTAAAGAATCTTCTTCCTTGAACAAGCGTTCTCCTAAGGTTCTTACTAGAGCTTCAAAACTTATCAAAGAGTTTCCTCTTTGTGGCATTGATCTTCATCACTTTTCACTCTTCTTTTATCTTTCCAGAGTGTGGCATGAGTGGGATGAATATCTTTCTTTTTCTTTCAATTTTAAGTGCTAAATTGTTGAATTGGAGATAGATCCTTGAGCATCTCCAGGAGAGATCACATCATTTGTATTTGTACTAAATCATACAAAAGGGAGTAAACAACATTAGTTTTAATATTAACTTACCTGAGCCCTCTACTAGCCATCCTTATCAAGCATATGCACAAGACAAACCAACAAACCACCAATTGCTAGTTGAAGTGGAGCTCAAAGGTGCATTGGTCTTGCTCATTGAAAGCTAAGGGTAATGCTAGTGAGATGATTTGGTGGTCGTACAGATTGGGAAAAATAGGGGAGGTTGAGGAAGAGACCTTTGACGAGCTAGCATAACATGGTCATGGTGTGGTGAAGGGAGGTGGTGGGGTACATAAGGGAAACCAGTGGTAAGAAGGGGATTAGGGTTTCAAGACATAAGGCCTATTGGGTAAGAAATAAAAGGAAAAGATAGGTATTTTTCTAGAGAAGTTGTAAAGTCTTAATAGTATTAGTTCCTTAAAATTTTAGGATTAAGGGTGAGATCTTAAAGTCATCTAATTTAACAAGTTTTACTATGGTAGTACTTAAGATGGCCACTAGGAATTTCTATCTCGACTGCGTGTTAGGATAAGGTAGCTTTCAATCAATTTATAGGGAGGATTGATGAACATTCTTTAGCTGCTACAAAACCTAAACTGACATTATTGTTGCTATGAAAAGATTTAATTTATATGATTTCCAAGGTCACAATCATAGAGAGGTTGGTAAGTTCATTCTACTTTAACATCCTTTGCTCACATTGAGAAGTAAACTTTATTAACACATATGTTGAGAATACTACCACCACATATTGGCAAGCAATGGTTAATAATTCAAGAACTAGTTAACAAGGTGCCTTAACATATATATGCTCCCCTTTAAGATAAATTTAGACCAATTTAACTTGGACAACTTTTTCACCTAATCTTGAGAAATTGATTGGGTATTCCTTTAGAGATGAATATGGCCTTTTGGTGTATAAATTTTAGTCTCAAGGCAGCTTGGAGAATCATTTGTTTAGGACTGAGTTGTTCTTGCACCATCTTTTCATATAGTTAATCTTGATAATTATGTTTAACATTGACAATATTTTTGTGACAAGGGCTCCTATTGTTAGATCTTTGTAATATTGGTTTTCAATATTAACTTTATGCTTAAAAGATTTTATTGGTACTCTCCTTGTATCTTGAACGAATCTCAATATTTACTATGATAATTTGTTTTCCATCATTTTGTCATGGTTTATCTATTTTTTCAGCAAAATATGAAATATCATGCAATGAGATTAATTCAAAACATTTCCACCTCGAAAGATTAGTAGCTAAGTTTGAAATCATATGTTATGAAGTTGTTATAGATGAATGGATGAATTGACCTATAGGCTTAAGCTTCTTATCAAAGCCTATAAATGGATATTGTAAATTTCACAACTTGAATTTAGATCTCCTTCATATAAAGAAATTTGAAGAATATAAATTAAGGAGATCCTTGGTATGATGCATTTGGACGTCACAATTTTTTTTTTAGGAGTTTACTTTCCTTTTTCAATGAAAATATTGTTTGCCAATATGGTGAATTTAAACAATTAATGGACGTTGCAAATTTTCCTTAAAGGTTCTGTATAATACTGATAGTAGTTTTATTTAGAGAATATTTCATTAGCATTTATCTTTGTAGTTATACTATAATAAATTTATTTTACAATGATAGATAATGATTCAGCCGGCACAAATTGCAGATCATAAAGTTCTATAAGTTGAACACCAATAGCTACAATCTTATAGAGGCATTTATTATGAAAAATGAAAAAAAAAACATAGGTATGGCTCAAGTGCTAAATTTGATGGACGTGACTCGATTGAAGTGTTGATAAATGATCAAACATAGATGCGTGTAATTCCATATTTATTTTTGATAATATGAAAGTTTTGATGATCAGTTATTCCTTCTTTGAAAGACAAAAATGATAAATCTTATGATTTAATGGGTGAGAAAAAGAAAAGTTGAGGATGTTTGTGTATGTATAGGGTCATCAAGAATGTATTATGTAGAGTCCATGTATATTGTATTAAATAACAATGGTAATTAACAAGTAAAGTGTTGATGCATTGGTGTTAAGTCTTGGGGATGGACATTTAAAAACAATGCTAAAATTTGACAAGAAATATGAAGCTTTATTTATATATAATGCTGTTTTAATTGAGTTTGATTTATAGGACTAGCTTTTCTACACATAGATGAAGTAGGGTCATGATTCGCATGCCACATTAGATTAAAAATGAACTTGATAATAAACATTCATTTTAAAATATATATAATTAGGCCATTAAACTTAATAGGTAGAAAGTTTAAAGAGAGAAAACAAGTTGGAAAATTAATGTTTGTGATTTATAGTGACACAAATGGCAAGAGCAATTATCTGAGATGATATCAAGGTTTCAATTTAAAATGGTTTCCCTTGCAATTGAGCCTATGCATGTTATCTATATGGGGCCATTTCTGATCTAACTTTGACAAAAATTAGTTAGACCTAGGTACATAAGTATAAATAGGAGACTACAAAGCTTACCCTCCCTTTGTATCCTAATAGTGGGCTTACTTCGTATTCTATTAAGACATATAACTGTCTTTCCTGACATTCGATACAATTAAAGTTGAAATCATGACATAGAAATGTCTTTTTCTATATTATATCAAATAAAGATCCTTCATTTGATCTTTGATTTTGTTTTTAAAATTATAATATTTTTTTATTCATGCTTGGCACAATACTACACTAGTATATTTTATTCATCAAGGAGGTTGACTTGAAAATCTTTTAACTTCACTATATTCCCTTTATAGGTTCTGAAAAAATATCCCCCCAACAATAGACAGAGTAAATAAGAAAATCAAAATAATTAAATATAGAAGTGAAAATGTAGAAAATAATTGGTTAATAGCAAGAAAATTTGTTAAACATATTGGTCCATGTAGTTTATTAATAAATAATGTAATTTGTCAATAGCAAGAGCTATGTTTTAAGTAAATAGACTTAAATGAGCTCTAATAACTTAGGCATCAAGGAATAATTGTTTTAAGTAAGCATTTGTTATAGGCATTTTCTGGTACCATATGAAATGGGCTGGCAAAAGCCCAAGTCCAACTGGAAGGGTCTAAATTATTCAGGTCATTGGAGACCTCATGTGCAAGCTTCAGGTTGGGTTGCTAAAGATGAGACTTGCAAGATCTTTAGCTCATAGGTCTCAACTCTCAGGTCGAGCTTGCTAGCTTGCTAGCTCTTAATTTGCAGCCTCAACTAGCTGCCCAGCCAATATCAACTTGCGGGACTAACCTATAGACATCAACTCAAGGGACCACCCATAGAAAGTAGCCTGCAAGAGCCAACTTGTAGGAGTATTAGTGTCACATACATTTAATGTTGATGTAACTTATTTACAACTTATAAAATTACATCTGTAACCTCCTAACCTCTATAAATAAGAGGAGGGAGATCATTGTAAAGCAAGCTAAAATAGATATACTATAACTCTATTAAAATCTCTCTAGAGTAATAAAATCAATCGTGGACATAGGGATTGATGCTGCCCGATTTTAGCTGAACTATGTTAAAAATCTCTTTGCCTTGCTATTCTTTCTCTTCATCCCTTCATCTCTCATTTATCCAACTAGATTGTAGCTTGGGGATAAAAGAACCGTACTTGGTTCATGGAAGCCAGGTGAACCAAAAATCACCATCAACATTTTGGTGCTAGAGAAAGGGCCTTATCTGCATCCTAGTTAATTTTCTATTCAACAGTGAAGGTATCAACATTGTAATTAGATTCCTTGCTACCGATATTGAGCCATTTGCACATGGCCACTCTAGTCCCAAATAACTATTGTTGTTGCTCTGTTCTCTGTTTCATGTGTTAGAATGACTACAGAAGAGAAACAATGAAGGAAAATATTTAATTTGTAATGGACTGTAAGTCCAAGATGGCCAAGAAGGAAGCCTCTATGTAGCTCCCTCTCTCTTTAATTTTCAACTAAAATTGAAATGGAAAGCCAGCAACACCACCAACACCAGGTTCGCATCTCAGTAAGCTTGCACTGGCATGTAATGAAGCTCGATTCGATGACTCCAAAGCCTCCAACAACTGTAAGAGCCACTATGAGAAGGGCTCATCAAGGTCTTGAGCCCGTCAGAACTGCTTTTTGGCATCAATTTTCTTTTGGACGTGTGAGCATAGCAGTCATGCAGCTAGGTTCACGACGTGACTAACAAGCTTGCACACTGGTCAAATCTTCTTCAGCCATCCTTACAAGTCAAAGTGCATATAAGACAGCATCATTCAGAGCTTGGTTTTGGACATTTGCATGGTGCTGAGTTTACATGTAGCGGCCACGCAATAAGGCCGGGCTGAAGTGTGTCCCAAACCGTATTGAGCTAAAATGCACTGGGCTGAAGCACATCATCACAAGCTAAAGTACACCAGAAACATTTGTGATCTAAAATGGGGAGTTGCTACTGGGATAGCTCTTTAAGGTCTTGAGCCTATGGAAGCACTTCCTCTTAGCATCAATCTCATTCTGCATGAAAGAGAGTGCACTGCCATGTAGAGACTGAATTTAATAACAAGCTCGTTCAATGATCATGCAGCAAGCCAAGGTTTGGTGATAAACTTGTTTGACCGCCAAGCAGCAAGACTCAATTTGAGCTTACACTGCCATGTAGCAGGATGGTTCGTTGGCAAGCTCACACCTTATGATGAGCTTGCATTACCTTGCAGTAAGACTCAATCCTATGGCGAGCTCGCACACCATCTGCCAAGTGCGGATCTCAAGCCATGCAGTGACTTAGGTTCAGCGTTGAGCACCTAGCAAACATGCAATAATTGGATCTGATGATGGGCTCTCACACGATGACCATGTAGCGAGGCAAGCTTGAATGACAAGTTCACACCGACCATACGATGATTCAGTTTGATAGCGAGCCCGTGCAGTAGCCATGCAATAAAATGCTTCGATAACAAGCCCGTGCAGTGACCATTTAGCAAGACTGTTCAATAGCAAGCTCCTCCTGTAGCCATGCAGAAATTGGGCTCAATGGTGAGCTCATAGTAATAACCATGCAGTGGTTGGGTTCGGTGTTGAACTCTCGTTTAGTGGCCACACGGTGAGTGTGGTGTAACTACAAAAATTCTTAGTGCTTTAAGCTGCGTTGAGGTAGCTGGGGTAATATTAGAGCATAATCCCAATGCCTTAAAAAAAAAGTGATTAGTAGCCTACATGGATTAAGAGATTCCATGGAAAACGTGGCTGAAATCCAAGTAGTGGGAAAGCATAATAAAGGTTGTCACTACAAGAAATCACATTTAGAAGTATTATGAATGCTACTAGGCCAATATATTCTACCCTAAAAATTGTAATTGCATGGGCTATGAGAATTGTAAAGGAAGTGAAGAAAGAAGAGCTATTTCCCATGAAAAGTATAATCCAATTAATGCAAGATAGGCCGCTATGCTATAATTAGTGGAGTAGTTGGATCATGGGGCAATATGACCTATGTAACACCCGGAGGCCACTTTACAATGATCATTCAAATCACGGTGAAACAGTTATAGTTGGAACTAGTGATTCCAGATCAGATGGAGTTGGTACGCATAACTATAGTGGACCAACGTCACCAGTGATGCTAGAACTAATATGTGATATACAAGATGTGATGTCTTTTGCTTATAGTTCTGCCAATAGAGATGCATGTAATGGTCAAACATGATTTCAAAGTGTAGGGCGGCCAAAGAGAATCTCTACCCTCAAATTCCAAATGATCTCAAGCTCATGCCTCCAATCTTTGCAAGCTCAATGCCAAATCAAACAAAAAATGCGGAGTCTTGCCATACTAGCTTTAGCGACAGCACCACGGCTCCTATTTGATTAAACAGGATATCATTTCTTATCTTTACATTAAATATTTTATTACTGCTAGTTGTCATTCTCTTTTGTAGGACTAAAGTTGCATCCTTTCTCAAAAGAATATTATATTAGAAGCCAGCCCCTAGCCCACTCTACATCCAAGAAGTACCTTGAGCACCAAACTCTTGCACAGATTGCATCCAAAAAGTGCCTTAAGCACTAAACTCTTGCGTGGGCAATATCAAGACCGCATCCAAGAAGTGCCATGAGCACTAAACTCTTGTACAGACTCAGGCACATCCATGCGATCTACTAGGGTACCTAAGCTGGCTGAGGCACTTCGGTGTTCAAACTCATTACCACCCAAAGCACTCTGGTGCTTGAGTTCATTGCCAACCAAGATGAGCTAATATGATTGATTAGTCATCCAATATGGCATATATCCTTTTAAATCATGATTTACTGACTGAAGTCCATTTATATTAAACTATATGATCTGCTAATGTTTATTCCCAAAGTTAATCAATTCATCGAGAATTCCTTTTATCTAACGATTATTGAGTCCTGATTTATAGGAACTTATTCATGTCAGCATACATATTATCTTCTGTTATATGCTGAGCATTTAACTCATCAATGACCTCACTCATTGAGGTAAACATGCACATGAACACATAAGAGATGAAACTCAAGATAGCAAAACAGCATGGCATATCGAGCTTTTGCTAGCAAACTGCAACTCCTAGTCCGCGAAGCAAGCTAAGAGTTAGGGGGCTTATGTTATAGGCATTTTCTGGTACCATGTGAAATGGGTTGGCAAAAGCCCAAGTCCAACTGGAAGGGTCTAAATCATTCAAGTCATTGGAGACCTCACGTGTAAGCTTCAGGTTTCTGAAGATGAGACCTGCAAGGTCTCCAGCTTGCAAGTCTTAGCTCTCAGGTCGAGCATGCTGGCTCCCAATTCTAACTCACTAGCTCACTAGCTTGTAGCCTTAGCTAGCTCCAGCACACAAGCTCAGCTAGCTACCCAGCCAATATCAACCTATAAGACTAACCTACAAACATCAACTCACAGGGCCCACCCACAAAGTGTAGCATGCAGGAGCCAACTTGCAGGAGTATTAATGTCACATACATTTAATGTTTTATGTAACTTATTTATAACTTGCAAAATTACATCTGTAACCTCCCAACCTCTATAAATAAGAGGAGGGAGATCATTGTAAAGCAAGCTAAAATAGATATACTATAACTCTATTAAAATCTCTCTAGAGCAATAAAATCAATTGTGGGCGTAAGGACTGGTGCCACCCAATTTTAGCTGAACCACATTAAAAATCTCTTTGCCTTTATTGTTCTTTCTCTTCATCCCTTCATCTCTCATTTTCCAACCACATTGCAACTTAGGGATAAAAGAACCATACTCAGCTCACGGAATCCAGGTGAACCAAAAATCACCGTCAACAACTTTCAAGTTGACAAACTATAAAGTATATGATGTAAAGGTCTTATTTTAAACTTTTAGCCATAAACATGAGACTTATTTTTCTTGGGTTTTATGCATGCCATGTAATTGAAATCCATATACTATAATTTCATATGTTTGAATCAAAGAAGGTCTTACCTCATTTTATATAGCATATTTTATATGTACGCTAATTTTTATCAACTTATAAAAGAGAAGAATTACAACATGTGCATAGCACAGACTATAAACTAGTTATTTTATATAAAATATGTAAGCTAATCTAATTATATGATTATTGTGAATAAAATATATCTATAAACTAGTTATTTTATATAAAATATGTAAGCTAATCTAATTATATGATTATTGTGAATAAAATATATGTATACTGATGAGTGTATATCTTATCACAAAACTTAATTATCATTATATTTCTTTATATGATTGGTTTAATTTGCACCATTTATATTTAATAATCTTATTTAGAATACATTTATTTTCCTTTTTTGTTTAATGGATAACATTCTTTTTCACAACAAATCTAATCCACTAACAAATACTCAATGCTCATTGGACATGGGCTCTAATTCATCATAATTAATAACGTAAGTACCAAATGATAGCTACCTGCCCATTTTTGCATATATATATATATATATATATATTACCACCTTACTATCTGACCTAATGAATTCATTATGAATATTGTGCCTATTGTGAAATAAACCTACATGTATATGCAGAAGAAGAACAACCAATTCAAGAAGAATGGAAAGAGTTAATGATGAAGAAGAACGAGTAAAATTATTACTCTCATGGAAGATGGTATCTATAGAAGAAATGAATGAAGAAAGGTCGGTGAAGGGAGAGTACTTTGATCAAATTCTTCCCCTTACTTCCATTTTGAGCCCTAAGATAAATAGTTAATGACACTTTTCTGCAAAAACTATCAATAATAAAATATGCCCTTCCACAAAATTCGTGAGGCTCACGCCTATGCTACTTCCCCTCAAGAATCACTAGTAAGTATGTTTATTTTCATTTGAATATTTTAATTTGCATTCTTCAATCTCTCACATGCATTGCTATATGATTTTTGTACTAGTTTTTTCTAGTTTTTTATAAGAGAAATATGCTTTGAGATTTTCTAAAATTTAATAAAATTATATGTATCTTCTTTCTAGTTTAAAATCCTACATTGACTTTTTCTTTATTTTAAAAATTTACAATGTCCTCCTCTAAAGAATAAAAAATTATTACATTCAAACTCAAAATCGACATTTTCATTAGTCATATTTTAACCGTTTGATTTTATTTAAAGTTAATCTTTGATTATAAAATATTTAGAATATCCCATATTATTTGTTTTAAACCCCTTAATCATTTTTTTCTTAAACTCCACTGACACAAAATATAAATTTAGATTTATGTTTAGGATTTTTTTTAAGAGGTTTGCATAGATTTTTAAATTAAAGAAAAATTTTATTAATTTTTATAGAGATTCAAGTGTTTTCCTTATATATTTTAATCTATGTAAAGATTTAACTTTGAGAAATCCCTCATCCTTTGCAATATTTGGGTAACATCAAAATGACACTAAGATCGAATTTATATGCCTGTGTGACTATAAGCCTCTAATTTTTATTTTTTGGGAAAATTACACTTGCCTCCTATAAGGTTTAGTATAATTACATTTACATCCCTCCTATTTTTAGAAATATACACCTCATCTCCCTTGTTTTTTTGGAGCATGGGAGGTGAGTGTGTTTTTAAAATAAAGGAAAATGGAGGTGAGTATATATTTTTAAAAGTAAAAGAGATGTGAGTGTAATTTCACTAAATCTTAGGGGAAGTAAATGCAATTTATCTTTATTTTTTTTTTATTTTCAGACTTCATATATACCTATTTCTATAACCATATATATATAGAGTGATGGATGTATATTTTTTTGAGAAACATGCAACTCGAAGCCTAGAACTCTCTTGTGATTAGTACTATGATTGAAAATATGGAATTTGTTAAGGGCCTTATGGTTACCAATTCTGGCAAATGTTGTGATACAAAGATTGAATCTATTTTTCCTTATCATACTTTATCAATGACTAAACATATATCTATTTCTTCTCAAGGGATTATTGATTGGCTAACCTAGACAAAAGACTCAATTGGAGTCTTCACTGCTAGAAAAGGTTACCAATTGTTCACTAATAGCTCTGGTCTAAAGGATTGGTTTCTATAGGGTGAGTTATGGAAACTTCCTTTGCCTTAGAATACTTATTTTTTTAAAAAAAATTATGATTTTCTACTAAGAAAGAATATTTTAGTGTTTGAAACCTGTGCATTTTGTGGAATTGGATCTGAATCAATTATACACTTTTCTTTTTGTGTAACTTTGCTTAATCATTGTGGTTTGCTTCTCAATAAGTTGCCAGATTAGAGTGGTTCTAGGACACAGATGTGGTGCAATGGTAGAAAGTTGCATTGCAACATGCTGCAATTCAAAAGGATCTCACTCAAAACCTAATATGTCATTTTGTTATCATGTTGTACACAATATTATGTTACAGGAACAAAAGTCTTTTTCAAAATGAAAGTGTTTCAATTGAGGGTGTTTTAAGGACGTGGGATTATTTTTGTCATTCTACTATCTTATTTCCTATATCTCTAATCAAGCCTATCAAGGTGAATGTAATGTCCCAAATTTCCTAAAATTAATTTTGGAAATAAAAAGGCTTTTTGGAAATATCCAAAAATGTAAAGCTAGGATTTTTATGAATTCTGAAACTATAAATTTTGGGTTACGAAGTGTCTAGACATAATAGGAATGGATAGAATGAATGATAGAAATCTTCAAAAAAGTGGAAATTTTTAATTTGAATGCTTATAGGGCAAAATTTGTGTTTTTAGAATTTAATCTTCGTAAAGCTTTAGGAAAATCGAAACTAGGGTTACAGATATCCGATGAGCATAAGATTATAGTCATTACAAAGGTAATTTATTTAATTAATTTGTGTTAAAATTTCATGGTCATTGGCAATTGATAAGTACTTATATTTGGACTCAAAATGGAGGAAATAAGAAAATTTGTTAAAAAGGGAATTGGTTAACTTGTAATTAAAGGGAAGTTGGCTAAGTGTTAGGCACAACCAAAATAATACCTCACTCTCAATGAAATAACAATAGATAGGATGAGTAAGGGTCGATTCCACAGGGACTAATAAATCCATTTATGGTCCTAAATCTTAGTTATTATGCAAACGAAAACACACACAAAAAGGGGGTATTGTTGGAAGAAAAATCAAAATCAATAGAAGTAATAAATTAACATAGACAAAATTATAAGAAATATCAATTAAGGACAGATCTGGATCAAGGGGGTTCTTACTTACAATTTATGGATTTATCATCGACAATTAAGGATTTATTCCTTTCTGAATATTTAACCAAGAATTACCTAAAAGTAAGATAACTCTTTTTCTTCCCTAAATTCATTAACCCAGCCCAGCACTAAAGTTAAATTCTTGATACTAATCAATTTGGTATGAAG
>JANHAO010005744.1:0-22235 GCA_026873985.1 Saraca asoca | reverse complement strand
AAGTAAATGATGATACTATCTTTGTGGTCAATGTGATACTATGCTGATTTACTATGTAAGGCCTTGAGCCTGGTGTCTACTTTTACGAAAGATATAACCTTTATATATACATATATCAGACTTGATGTTTTTGAATTGATGTCAAAGGTTCATGAGTTGTATGTGGACAGGCTTGTGGAGGATCTCTGTGGGAGGTCTCCTATGCTGGTCACGTGCCCAGGGTTGGGGCATGACAAATGGATTATAGAGAAATCCTTACTAAATTAAGGATTTCATAGTGATGGCATAAATGTAATTGAAGCAAGAATTGTAAATGAAATGAATTTTTTTTTAACTTAAATCTAAACACCATTTAAAAAAATTATATTTTAAAAAATTGAAATCTTGTTTTTAAACATTCCAAATAAGGGGTTAAAGTACTAAAAAAATGAAAATGTTGCAAGTCTATTATTGTTGTCTTGATGAAGATTAGAGCACTTTTCAAGTAGGATTAATGTTAGATTGAACAACACCACTAGATGTGAGAGAATAAAACTCTTCCTAAAGTAATTCAAGAGGAACCATTCTTAATTTCAAGATTAAATGTATGGTATAAAGCCAAGAATTTGATTCTCATAAATCCAATTCCTTAACAAGTTTTAAATTCCTTATATCATCAAAATCTTAAGTGGATTAGGTGACTATTGAAACGTTGCATCAACCCTGTTGAAAACACTTGACTCAAAGAAGACACCTATGAGGGGAGAAGAATAGCCTAATGACTTGAACAACAAGACACCTATGAAAGGAGAAGGACAACCAAATGACTTGAACAGTTTCTACTTTGTTATATGATGTCATGTGCAAATAATTTATATATTTTATAAGTGTTAAGTTTTCTTATATGCTATATTAATTTGATTTTTAATTAAATGTAATTTTAAATAGTTATGGTTTTAAATTTAATAATTTTTATTAATAATTTTAGGAAAAAATATAGATTACCCTCCCAATGTTTGAGCCAGTGAGAAAAATGATACATGAACTTCAAAATCTTACCAATTACCTCTTGAAATTTTAGAAAAGTGAAACCCCTAATAATACTATTAAAACTAATGGAGGTAGCACATGTGAGCCGCTCATGACCTCCAAATTAACCTTTAGTTATCATATCTTTTGCACTAAGCAAACATTCAATTTGACAAAAAAATGCAAATTTTATGCTAGAAATCTTGAAGAAAATCAAAGATATCGAAGACTTTAGTGTTTGAAATCTCTTCTAATATTGGAGGTGAGATTTTTGGATTTTACTGAACTGTATTTGCATCACTTTGTGTATTCTAAAAAATTTTCTTTTTTTTTTCTAATATATGTTGGTTTTTCATATGATATAAAACCCTTCTAGTTTTTGTTTGATGCGTTTGTTAAACTTTTAATTTGTATTGTAGGTAATATTTTTGGGTTTTTAGCTGAAATATGATTAGTGGTTTTTGTGTTTGATGAAAATGTAAGATGGTTCTATTTCATTTATTCTTGTAACAGAGTGTAAACAAAGCCACTCGTGTCATTTTGCTAGAAAAAGTTAAAAAGAAAGTTAACCTTTTTCATTTATTTGGTTGTAAAGTTGGCTTTCATCTTGCAACATGGTTAAATGAGGAGAAAAATGAAGATAGGGGTCATGAGCTACTCACATGGATGACCTCCATTAATTTTTAATAACAATATAGCTGATTTTATATTTCCTGAAAGTTCAGGAAGTAATATATAGGATTTTGAAGTTCATGTATCATTTTCATCACTTATCCAAACTTTAGGGGGTAATATGTATTTTTTTCACAATTATATTATAACTAGTTTTACTTACTTCAAAATATATATTGATTTAGTTTAAATTATACAATATATGTCATTATAAATAATAGTTGTGAAAAAATTTTTATTTTTATATAATTGTGACATGGAGATTTAAACAATAAATTCAAGACTTCTTACAAATTTTATTCAAATTTCACTTCATTAGCTCACTATTAATCACTTAAAATTAGTTACATATTTTGTAATATGTTAAAATTTTTATCATATATACTTATAAATATGAAAATATTTTATCAGGTTCAACCACAAATTGATTAGATTGAATTGATCCAAACATGACTCAATAGCTTTGTCGGGCCAACACGTACGAGGTTTCAAAACATTGCAACAAATTAAACAAGTTAATAAGATACATTACACTATGCTATGATTGATAAAATAAAATATGGATTTGAAAATATACATTGAAATTATGTTAATATGGCAAGTTTGAATTGCAGATTAGAAATCAAATGAAGCTAATAATAAGTCTTATATGAATTCGTAACATTTTCCATCAAGTTGATAGAATCCCTCCTCTAGCAATCACTAGTTTGTTCAATTTTAGGGAAGACTTTATAACTTTCTAATGAGAGAAAATTGTCTTTGACAAGCAACGTAGAGTAGAGACATATCATTTTAATATAACATCTGGGTTAGAATCCACCAAAATTTTGTAGTTTGGATTTAATACCTATAAAAGCCCAGCATATGATGTCACAAAAAGAGACTAATAATTCATTTTGACATTAAAGTTTAAATAATATTATCAAATATGAGCAGTCTAAATTACATATTTCTAATAATCTCCAACTTGGACCCTATAATTTATAATACATGGCCACTTTTGTTTAATATCAAAATAAATTATTATGGTACTATTACACCCATTGTTCTTCTAAAAACATAAATGCCTAATAGTGAACAACATTACATCTGGAAGGGCATAGTAATGTAATACATATTGCACACTTACACTTTATTGACCAAGGCATTAGATGTGCATAGTGAGACTTACATAGAGATAATCAGGACTTTATATAAATCTCCATACAATGGTCCAAGCATGCACCCAGAATGTCAAATGAGAATCAATATTCTCAACTTAATGGTAAGATAAGGTCTAAATGTCCCTAAACAACATGTCCTAACCAGAAAAAATGGTGCACAATAATAATAGATGACAAAATGATGAATATTTCATTTAACATGTCTCAAATATTTACAATAGATTCAATGTGATCACATCAAATACAATACTTCCACTAACCCAATACATCAAAAGGACTTAGCCAAACTCATATTATTTACATGATCATGATATATTCTAATTGCTAAGCCCTTGGTCAGTGGATCTACAAGCATATGATCCACAAAAACATGTTCAATACAAGTAACAAGCTTGTGTATCTTCTATCTCACAAACTAGTGCTTAACATCAGAATGTTTCGTATGAATATAGCTTTTATTATTATGAGAGAAGCTAACTACAGTATCATTGTCACAATAAATGGTTAAGGGCCTCATGTAGCTTTATAATATGCAACATACTCTACTTCCATAGTGGAGGTTGTTGTAATTGATTGCTTGACACTTTTCCACGATACAATTCCTTCTGCCATCATAAAGATGTATCCTAATTTTGATTTATGATCATTTGGACAACCTACAAAATCTAAGTCTGAGTAGCCTGTAATTTGAAGATCTCCTAATCTTTTTTATGTTAGCATCTAGTCTTTTGTACCCTGTAAGTACCTTATCACTCTTTTAGTCGTAGTCCAATGTATTTGACTAGGATCACTTCAGTATTTCCCTAGTACACCTACAACAAAAGTTATATTTGGACATATACATACTTGAGCATACATTAGGCTACTTACGACTGATGCATATGGGATGTTTTTTTCATCTTTTCTCTTTCTTGATCATTCTAAGGAAATTGGGTTTTAAAAAAATTTCACCCTTTTGTATGGATGTTGAAACTTAAGAATATGTCAACATGTTAAACCTTTTTTAGGATTTTCTCAATGTATAATCATTAAGACAAGCCAAGTATTCCTTAGGATCTATCATAGTGAATTTCTGTGCCTAATACAAATAAGACATTCCTAAGATCTTTCATTTCAAAATGCTTAGACGACACTTGCTTTGTCTTAGTCAACATGCTTAAAGTATTACTTGCAAGGGGAATATCACCAACATATAGTACCGATATTACAAAACTACTCAGATACCATCATATAAATGCATTGGTTTGGACTATTCTCCTTGAACCCAAGATAAGTCATTATCTCATCAATCTTGAGATACCATTGTCTTGACGTTTCCTTTAAGCCATATAAAGGCTTTCTCAATTTACACACAAGTTGTTTTTTGCCCTTATCTTGGAAACCGCTTGGTTGTCTTATATAAATTGTATTTGACAAGTCACCATTCAAGAATGTTGTCTTAACATCCATCTAATGTAACTACAAATGAAGGTGAGCTACCATCGCCATAATAACTCGATATGAGTCCTTAGTAGAGATTGATAAGAAAGTTTTTTTGTAACTTATGCATTCATTCTATGTGTAGCCTTTGGCTACAAGCCTAGCCTTAGACCTCTCAATTTCCCCTTGAGCATCTCTCTTGGTTTTAAAGACCCATGTACATTTAACTAGTTTACAATTAGCAAGTGATTTAACTAAATCCCATGCTTGATTCTTATACATTGAGGTTAATCTATCTTTCATTGGACTAATCCACCCTGAAGAATTCGGACTAGAAATGGCCTGGGCAAACTTAGTGGGATCGGTGTCTTCATTGACATCATATTCATGTTCCTCTAGGTAGACCACATACTCATCTGAAATTGCTGATCTATGCATTTTGTTAAATTTCCTTTAGGGAATATTCAAAAGTAGTTCCTCTAGTTCCATATCTTCTTTCATAAGTTGCATTTGATCAACTTGTGAGATGATGGAAGATGATCCTATATCCTGTGGCATTAGTAGAATTATGACACTTTCTTCTCTGAAAGTGGTGATGTTCGATACCTAACTCCTATTATCTAGCTCATCCTCAAAATAAATGACTCTATCTGATTCAATCACTTTAGTTTTATATGTTGGATAGTAGAATTTATTTTCTCTTAAGCCAGTACAATAGCCTATGAATAATCTAGAGATGGTTTTAGAATCAAGTTTCTTTGTCAAGGGAATATAAGGTTTTATATTTGCCTTGCAACCCCAGACATGAGCATTTGGTTTCTCCTCTTTTTGCTATATTGTTTTGTTCAAGTGTTCTAGGCATCGTGTAACTAGCTTCAATGTCACACTCTTGGAAATATCTAGCAAATGGACTCGGGTTTCTCCGAGTATCATCATACCTATTGTAGTATTCACCATCTTTATCAAAGCTGATAGTTTTAATTTTCTTTCTATGTCTAAGCTCAACTACATCTTCAAAAGCTTTGAAAGCATCCAATGATTCATATTTTTTGGTGACCAATTCTACCTATCCAAATCCAGAGTGATCATCTATGAAGGTGATAAATTATTTGTAATCACCAATGGCAACATGAGTACTAGGCCTACGATATCTATGTGAATCGATTCTAAGGCTTCCTGTTTTCTATTTCTTTTCCCTTTTCTACCTCTAAAAAGGAATTTCCCTTTAATACAGTCTACACATGTGCCAAAATCTAAAAAAATCTAGATCATGCAAGACCCATTCTTTTATCAATCTTTGCATTCTCTCACTGGAAATATGTCCCAAATGGCTGTGCCATAGCATTGAGGAATTCTCATCGACTCTCTTTCTCTTCTTACAAATTACATTGTTAATCACATTTGTAAAACTAGGATCAAGATTAAATTTATAGAATCCATTAGACAATATACAAGAATCAGCCACATATGAGTTATAAAACAAATCAAACTTTCCATTTTCAAAATGATAGGAATATCCACTAAGGTCCAATGAAACAATTGAAATCAAATTCCTTCTCATAAGTGTTCTTTAGTTCTTATGTATGACTACAAAAAAAACATTAAGAAATATCTCCTATGTGCTCCACTTGTACTTTATCACCATTTCGATGTTGGACAATAAGCTCCCCTTCACTTGGTCATGTCAAGTTTCTCATTGCCTATATGGAATTCAACACATGAATAATAACACCAGTATCTAACTACCAAGTATTTGATGGTACATCAATTACATTCAATTCAAAGAAAACTACAACTAGAGGGGTACATTTCTTCTTTTTCTTAAACCAGTTTCTGTAGTTGAAACAATCTGCCTTTTAGGCTTGTGATGATTATCTTTCATTTCACCCTTTTACTTGTCATGAGTGGATTTCCCTTTTTTGTTCCACTAATGCCTTTTATTTCCTTATTCTAAAGTTGAACCATGAAAAACAAATTTGCAGTTTGAACCTTTCCCTTTCTCATATTCTCCTATACCTGAGTCACAATGGATATCTACTCATTAATGGTCCATTCACACTTTCAGATATTGTACAAAGTCTTCAATACAATAAATTGAGTAGGCAGAGACTCCAATGCACACCAAATAAGGAAGTTGTTACCCAGATCAACCTTCATGCTCTTTGGCTTGTTATAATAGTTAACTAGTTTTAAAATGTACTCTTGCACTCCACTGAAACTATGATATGTTTTCTTTTCCAGTAATGAGAGGGAGTGATTTTTCTCTACTTTGTCAAATTTTACAATTTTTTTTGCAATTGAATCGAGAAAAGTCTTTGCATTTTGGGATTTAGGAATTCTTTGTCTGATGATCTTGTCCATAGTGTACTTTATCATATCATGCATATATGGTTTGAATGAGCCAATTTTTATGCTTGGCCTTTAGTTTAACACTTGAGTTTGCATCAATGATAAGTTCCTTTTCCTTAAGTGCCAAATCCAAATTAGTGATTGCTAGATACAACTTTAAAGATTCAACATAGTGCTCTTAGTTTGTCTTATTCAGCGTCTTTGCAGAAGTTAATTGCACAGGTAAAGTAGTTAAGAAAAATTTATCAACATTAATGTATGTAATACTTTAATTATGCTTATATTTTCCTCATAAATATTAACTATGCAATTTTACACAATATTATACCTTAAGAAATATATTTAAAATCTTATAGTATAATACAAGAATTAAATATTATATTCTTAAAACCTAACTCTGATAGGGTGTTTAAGATTCTAAGAATGCAATACTGAATCCTACACTCATATTATAGCCAACAGGCTCTATTAATAATATTATACCGAAATGGCATATAATATTATTAATGCAACACTCTTCTAAATACCACATTAAATAATTTTTTTTAATAAAATTTTATATAACTAGTCTCGCAATAGGCTGATATGCAATTACACAAGATTTAGTGGCATATATGAGTTACTAATAATTCATACAAATGACACTTAATCAAATGAAAAAAAATTAATATAATAATTTTAAATACCAAAAAAAATAGTGTAATCGAGTACTTTAATAAGCAAAATGACAATAAAATTGTAAGGAAGACTTGCAACTTAGTTCGCAAAGTAGAGAACTCTTGAACCTATGGTTTTGGGTCTAATACAATGTGTGTGAATTTTTTTTCTTGCCATAGCCCAAACTTTCATCTTCCCTATCTGTTTGACTGAAAATGGGTCTATCTCTTTGTATTTGACTCGGTTTAATGTTGCTAATTTTCAACCTTTTTTTTGGGTAAAATTTTTCTTTGCACCATTACATTAGAAATTTATTTTTATTACTTACCTACCCATTAATTTGAGGAAAAATTGAAGGTTTTAATCATATTAAAAACACCACAATTCCTCGGCTCCAAAACAATTTTTAATTTTAAACTGTTTTAGCACCAATTGATTTTTGTGTTTTATTTATGGGAATTAATCTCATTAGTACTTTCAAAAATTTTGTGAGAAATTGTTGAGAGCATTCAAGTTTGAATGCATTATGTTTCACAATCAATACAATTCAACATATGATGATATAAGAAAACATTAATAAATAAATTCTAATATTTTGAGAATATGAAAATTTTAAATTCATAGCATTATTGAGTCACCAATACCTTTTAATCCTACATTAGCAAGTTTTGCCAATGATCCATAATTTCAAACAACCATATTACATAATCTCAGGCTCTAATACTAATTGATAAACTGAAATATGAATTTTAAAATATACACTAGAATTATGTTAATACAACATGATTGAAGTGCAAATTAGAAACATGATCAAGCTAATATAAGCCTTACTTGAATTTGCAATATTTTCCATTTGGTTGATTTGGGCACAAAATCCTTTCTCTAGTAATCCCTAATCCTTTCAATTTTGGGCAATATTTTACAACTTTCTAATGGGAGAAAATTGTCTTTGACTAGGAATGTAGAATAGGAACCTATCATTTTAATATAACATCTGAGCTAAGATCCTACCCATCATAGAATCCACATAAATTTTGTGGTCTAAGTTTAGTACCCGTAAAAACCTAGCATATAATATCACAAAAGAGGCCTAATAATTTATTTTAATGTTAAACTTTAATTAATATTATAAAATATATGTAGTCCAAATTACTGATTTCTATCAACTATACCTTGAGCATGAAAACACTCTGCACTATGCACATCATGGCACTTAGTGCCAAATTTATAACTAAATAATAATAATAAAAAGAAAAAAAAAGTAAGAAAGAGTGAAAGGCCACGATAATGGATACTATAAAATTAAAAGTGTGTGTTCAAAGGAACACAAATTTAAAATTTTAAGAAATTTGTTTTCCTTTCATTTTATGGCGATGAAATTCTTTTCATTTTGCAATGACGTTTCCTGTTATGATATCATCACATTGGATATATGTGTTAAGAATTCCTTTGCAACTTGCAACCGGAAAATTTCTTTTGAGCAGTTTAAATCATGATTAACATTGTAAATATTAAAATTTACGACAATGTTTCGGCAAATACTAAAAAATTTTATTAGTTTTTATGAAAATTTAATACAAAAATAATAAAAGTTGTAATCTTTTGTAAAAAAATATTTAATTTTTTACAAAATATTAAATGCGTGCACAGATTATGTTCGTAACAACGCCTAAAATTTTTTTTAAAAAAAAATCATTCAAAGTTGCATTAAAAAATTCTTTAAAAATTCTCATTTTTATATAAAAATTATAATTTCTAATAAAAATTATTATAAAAATTATAAGAACACATATTGATACGTTTTTTTTTATAACAAATTTCAAACTACTATCACTAGCGCTAGTTGAATACTAGTCTTCAGCATACATTTTTTCCCCCTTTTATCAAGATTTATGCCTGAATAATTTAATAAACCTTAAATGGGAACATGATTCATCCTTCAAACATAATTTAATTTGAGAAAATATTCCAAAACATATTGTCAAGCTTTTCTTCTAAGCTTGCACTAGGTGGTATAAATTAGAATAACTTGAGAAGAAAGACACCACATGAATGTGTAAGCATATATCCGGATGACTTATTCCTATCGGAGTAATAATAAAATCATTACGAGCATTTCTCTGAACAACTTAAGCTTTTGAAAATAATTGACACTTGATAATTTCAGGAATTATATTATTTTTTCCCACTTCTCTTCCAGGTTGAAGAGACTATATAAATTGCCTATCATACTATCCATAAATTTCTGACTACTAAAGTCTTTTCGTAATCTAAGAACCTAGCTAGCACTAGTAATCTAAGGATAATGTCTACATTTACCAATTAAGCTATGTCAGTCCAAGTGACAATGTTAAAATAAGCTTGATTAGATTCACACAAACATTATATGAACCAACTTCAGATGAACTGAGAAGCTAGACACAGCAAGTTGCTGTACTTTTTGCAAAATGAATGGAAATTAAAAGCTGTTTAACGATTTGGCTGCAAGAATTTGACATCAAGTTGATATATATATATATATATATATATTTGACAATTAGTTCTGACATCAAAGTCTCCTTGACTGAAAGGTTAAGGATAAAATTATTGTTAGATCTTCTCCTAACAGTTTAAGCTTTCTTGGAACAACTGGCACTTGATAATTTCAAACTTGTTTTCTGAAATTCTGTTTGTCGAATTAAGTTTGCAATAAACTCCACATGCATGTATTCAAATAATTTACTATCGGAACTAAGACTTAGTTTTATTATATATCAATATATCAGATATCTGCCGGAGATGTTTTATTTTGATGTGTTAAAAAAAACCATTTTTAAAGTGTCAATTATTATAATGAACATTTAAAATTTAAATTACAGTGTATCAAGTAAATGTAACAAGAAAATGAAATGTTATGAAATGCATATTATTGAAAAGGTAGTCAAAAGAAAGCTTTGGTAAATGTAATCCTTTTAATATATTTATGGAGAAAAAAATTAAGCCTGTTCATGTTTGCTAATTGAACATCCATTTTGTTTACCAATTTATTCTCAAAATTAACTACAACATATATGGGATCCATTTTAAATGTATTGTTCCATGTGCCAAGTAGCAATTACATCTTTTTGATTGTCGAAAAGATTTAATTTGATATATATATATATTAAAAAATTATAAACTTTAGGCACCAATAATATTCAATTTAGTTTTATTATGGTTTTAATTTATAAGTAATGTTTTATAATTTTATTTTAAATTATAATCTTTTCACACATTTTTTGTATTTTTCTATAATTTTATCAGTCATAATAATAACTGCAATCACAAGTTAAAACCATACTTTAAATTATAAGTTTTAGATTGAACAACCCAGCCGCTAGGTACTAGATGGGATCATGATACTTTCTCACTTTAATACAATTTGATTTGATGATTACTCAATGAGCTTTGTTTTATGTAGCAAGATTCCTCTTCATCTATAAAAGAATAGTTCTATCTACTCCATTAGCATATCAACTAGAGCAATTAACACATAAGTTAAGAAAAAAAAACAGTCATCTCATAAAGGGAAGGAGCCGTTTTAATTCAAATATAATAAATAAGATACAACAAATAAAAAAATAAAAAATTGTAATTACATTCATTTTCCTCTTATTTTATGGTGATGAAATGTTTTTCATTTTGCAATGACTTTGGTTGTGATGATGTCATCACATTGCGTATATGCATAAGCAATTTCTTCACAACTTGCAACCCCCGGCAAAATATAAAAGAAGGGACAATAATATAAAACATAGGGAAAATGTAAAATATATACTTCAACTTTAAAGTAATTAGATTTTATCTCCTCTAACTTTAAAAATTTGAAAATCAAATATTACTGAAGTGAAAATTATTATAAAAAACAATTAAAATTAATATTACAGTTTATGTAACAATTAAATGAGAAGTTATGAAATGCATTATATTGAAAAAGTTGTCAAAAGAAAGCTTTGGTGCTAATTGAACATCAAATTTGTTCACAAATTTATTCTCAAAAATAACTTTGGAGAGCTATCCAAAGGAGCACTACAATATATGGTATCCATTTTAAATGTATTGTCCCATATGCAAACTATAAATTACAACTTTTTGTTGAAATTAAAAATGGGTTTTAAAAATAGGGAGAAATACAGATTTGCATTCTAAAGTTTGGGGGAATGGTAAAAATAGTGCATGAACTTCAAAATCCTATATATTACTTATTGAACTTTTAAAAAAGTTGAAACCATCTATGTTGCTATTAAAACTAGCAGGGATGGTGCACATGGGCAGCTCATGGCCTTCAAATTGATCTTTAATCTTCATTTCTTTTGCATTAAGCCACCATTCACTATAAAAAAAAAAAGTCAAACTTTATATTTGAATTCTTGAAGAAAATGGAAGAGTATTGAAGATTTTTGGTGTTTGAAATTCCTCTAAAATTTGGGAGAAGGTTTGTGATTTTATTAAACTAATTTGTATCACTTTGTGTAATCTATAAAGTTTTCTTCTTTCTTTCCTAATATATATTGGTATTCCAAATAATACAAAATCCTTCTAATTTTTGGTAGTTGCATTTTGCATTGTGGATTAGATTTTTAGATTTGTGGTTGAAATATGAAAGGGATTTTGTGCTTGATGAAAATGCAAGAGGGTATTTCTTTTCCCTTCTTTAAACAGAGTATAAATAAAGCCAACCATGCCATTTTCCTAGAAAAAGGAAAAAAAATTATTTTTTTCCCATTCATTTTGTTATATATGGTGGTTTTCATCCTGTAGCATGGTTAAATGGGGAGAAAAAAGAATATTAGCATCACGAGTAGTTCATGTGCACCATATTCATTAGTTTTTAACAACAAGATAAATGATTTTTCTTTTTTTGAAAGTTCAAGAAAGTAATATATAGAATTTTAAAGTTCATATACTAATTTTGACACTAATCCAAACTTTATGGTTAAAAATAATTCAAAAAACTTGTAAAATTCTAGGTTAAATTTATCTTTTTGGTGGAATCTTGGACTACACAGCCATAGTAAATAGGTATTAGATGGAAACATGATACTCTGTGAGCTTAAGACAATTTGTTTTTACAAGCTTGCATTATGGAGCAAGATTCCGCTTCTCCATCTATAAAAGAAGAGTTCTATGCGCTTCATTAGTGCTCATCGAGAGCAATTGACCATGTCATTAACCATGGCAAGCTTGCAGGTGAAGATGAAGACTGACAATGTAAAAGAGGCTTCATGCAATGCACTATTAGAATTGGGAGTGATTAGAAAACTAGAGCTATAGCTCTAATGGCTTGTAAAAAATGAGGTTTTTAAACCTCTTGTCTAAATAAAAAAAAAACCCTTTTAATTGTTACTATTAATAATGCACGGATTAATTTTAATATTTTGTTGTATATTTATAAAGGAAGTATTTATTGAAAGGGTTATTCTTAATAAACATGTACGAAAATTAGTGATGGATTTTTTGTAAAAGAAAATTAAATATAGATATGACAAGTGAAATGAATGTTTAGTTCTAAAATTGCTTTGCTAAAAACCATTTTTTTTAATACAATACAACATATTCTTTTGCCATCGTTGATTGATATGCGAAATTAATATGACTTAGAATTAATGTGTTATTATAAGCTCAAGCAATTGATGAAAATAATTGTGTTATTCTCCTCCAAAAATTTGTTTTTACATGCTACAAAAATTACGCTGAATACTTGAAGCCTTTAGTCATGATTTTAAATTTTGTGATATGTAGTCAAAATATTGTGTGAAATAATATTTATTAGGTTAAGTTCTGCAATAATAATTTTTTGTAATTTTACTCCACAACATTCGCATATTTCTGCATCTGTCCACAATTTTGTTAATCAAAACGTAATCATAATCGTGATCACAACTGCAATTTAGAATCGCCTTGAACATATTGTTTAAGCGAAATTTCACCATTTTGAATGGAAGAGTGGGTCCTGACAGCAAATAGGCTGAAAGTATGATCCTTTACATCTTTCAAATTTAGTGCAACACTGATACAGGGAAGAAAATAAATGGAGTCCTCTAACAAGACGTAACTTGGAATCCTTCATAATTGAATGTAAATTACATAGTTGTTCAATGCATGTGAATTATAGATAAAATGTAAATATAAGTTCTAAGATCAATGGAGTGCTAGGTGGTAGCAAAGTGCCACATAAAGGATAGAGTGTGTTCAGTTTGAGCGTTGTAATGGCGGAATGATGCCTCCTTTTCTCCACTTTGATCCTATTTATACTATTTGTGGCAATTCCTACAAAAAACTACCTTGGATTAACTTTCATAATTTCCTTGAAATTGATGAAGGTGAACCATCATGTTTTTTCATAGGACCTTTATCCCCCAATGTTTCTGCATAAAACTCTTTTTTTCTTATAGAAACCTTTGTTTATTTCAAAATCCATACCCATTTCTCCCTAGGGTTGAAAAGATGTTAGAATTTTTCACAATTTCCCTCACGAATCTACTACATATTTGTCTTGGCTTGAACGTGATCGAGCAAAGAAAGGTGAGTTTTGGAAATTTGAAAATTTTCAATCAAATATAATCCACCTTTACTTGGAGCTGCAGTTTCTTTCTGTTTGTCTTTGACCGATAGCATGCATATCCTTTACGGCATAATAGTTCCTTCTTTATTTTATGTTTTTGCTTTAACAGGCCTGAACCCAAATAATGAGATTGTTTCACCACTTTTAACTTTGTTGGATAGTGATTTGAAGTATAAGTGCCCAATACTTCAAAAAATTCTACTTATTTGACTTTTATGATGTTGACGTCGGATTTTGGTAATAGTCCAAACTCCAGCCAACGAGGGATTCTTTAGGATCTTGGACCTAAAATCGGTTTAAGCACAGCAAAAATGACAAGAAAAATCAAGAAGAAGGGAAGAGCAGAGAATAAGACATAAGATTTAGCGTGGTTCGACCAAATTCGGATATTACCGGACCCTACGTCCACGGTAGCGTGTTATTGTTACGGTGTTTACATAGGGTTACAGTACATAGGTTTTCTCTTTAGGGTTTCTACATATGTTCTCTCATGGGGGGGATCCTTCTATAGAAGGCTCCTTCCTCGTTTTTATAGAGGAGTGGAGGTTACAATGGTAATTACATATGCAGTAAAGCTATTACATCAACATTTATTGCACAAGATAGAATTTACAGACTAAATCTCCTTTTCCAACTACTACAGATTATCTTCTACAGACGGGCCCCATTCGACCTTTAGAGGAAGGTATGGCTTAGTCTTCTGTCTAATAGGCCTTCAGGTCACAGGACATGCTTGGTGATTCCAGGTCGCTGCTCAACCCTGGGAATAAAGAGGTCAAGCTCATTTCTCTGTGCACGGACCTAGTCTGACAAGGTTGCATGCCATGCGACCTGATGGCTAAGCGGCTCTGGATGTGCTTCCAGTTCATCCTTTCGTTGGTCCCGAGCTTCTCGCGAGCTCTTTTAGCCTGAACCAGTTTCCATATACAACATAAGCCCCTAACTCGTAGCTCACTCTGTGGGTTGGGAGTTAAGACTCTTCGATTTCCGAACTGTCAACCTTTCCCAAGACTGTTATTACATCTGTCCCAGGCCGTGCTCTTGGTAGCACGTGTCTTATGGCTATTTCTTAGTCAACTTAGCCTTTCCCAAGGCCATTAATGACGACGGTTGGTGGAATAGTTCTAGATTCTTCGATAGAGACGTCCTCAACTCTATATAAGGAAGACATAATCCTTTCTGATTTCGCACTTGAACAAACCATAGAGTTCACTGATAAACCTCCACCATTTTCGGCATTTTGGTCTTCCTCAGAGGCATGTATGGTCTACTGCATAAATGAATCGGAGGGCTTATCTTCCTCGCTAACATGGAAGGATCTCATATGGATCCCAGATTACGTCCTCTCAGCTTTGCTATGAGGTATTAGTTTGGCTGGTCGTGCTCCCGGGGCTTCCTGATGTGCTCCCTTCAGGAGGAGTAGGTGGTCAAAGGCGAAGGGATGCAACACTGTTGTTGATTGTGAATTGGAAGAAAAAGGTTGCGGCACATGGTCCCTGATCAACTGAAGTGCGACCCTCCATGGCCGATCCTTCTTCTAGGTTTTTCCCTTTGTATTTTGCTTAGTTTGCCTTTTAGAGCTTTCTGATGTAAATCTGCCTCGTCGAGGTCTTTTAATGAAATCTCTTTTTTGCAATTGCTATTTGTTTTTGCTTTCTTTTGCAAGTGTTTCAGCCTAAACCGTCTATATGACTTGCGCGTGGTCAGAAGTTAGTGAAAGCGATCTCGTGCTCAGGCCGATCCTATGGCCAAGTAAATAGATAAATTAATATGTACGAGAATTATAGAATACTAAGATAAGTTCACATGAGAGCTATGAAATTAATAAGTGAACAATCTCGTGGCCAAATAGATAAGTGCGTATGAGAGCTGCAAAATTAATAAGTGAATGATCTCGTGCTCAGGCCGATCTCATGGCCAAATAGATAAGTGTGCATAAGAGCTGTGACTTAATTGAGTTTGCATGAGAGCTGCAAAATTAATAAGTGAGTGATCTCGTGCTCAGGCCAATCTCGTGGCCAAATAGATAAGTGTGCATGAGAGTTGCGACTTGATTGAGTTCGCATGAGAGCTATGAAAAGGGTGACCGATCTTGTGGTCAGGGCGATCTTGTGCCTAAAAAGGTAAGTATGCATGAGAGCTATGACTTAATTAAGTTCGCATGAGAGCTGCGAAAAGGGTGACCAATCTTGTGGTCAGGGTGATCTTGTGCCCAAATAAAAGGGTAGTCAATCTTGTGGCCAGGGCGGTCTTGTGCCCAAATAAAAGGGTGGCTGATCTTGTGGCCAAGGCGATCTTGTGCCCAAAGGGGTGACCAATCTTGTGGTTAGGGCGATCTTATGCACAGGTGCGTTTTTTAGTGACTCCAGACCTCAGTGAGCCCATAAGTCAACTGGCTAACCTCAGCGAGCCCGTAAATCAACTGGTTAAACGAGTTTGTTTTGAGCATCTCCAAGCCTCTGTGAGCCCATAGCTCAACTGGCTAACCTCAGTGAGCCCACAGCTCAACTGGTTAAATGAGTTTGTTTTGAGCATCTCCACGCCTCAGTGAGCCCGTAGCTCAACTAGTTAAATGAGTTTGTTTTGAGTGTCTCCATACCACAATGAGCCCACAGCTCAACTGGTTAACCTTAGCGAGCTCACAGCTCAACTGGTTAAGCGAGTTTGTTTTGAGCATCTCCACACCTCAGCGAGCCCGTAGCTCAACTAGTTAACCTCAACGAGCCTATAGCTCAACTAGTGAAGTGTTCGTCAATTCTTTTCTGGGTTGAACTCCAGGGAGGCCTCAACTGGATCAGGGATCATGGTTGGTATGAAGCACGAAGTCTTTGACAAGGTTTATGATATGTTGATCGTATCCAAGCTGCGAACAAGTAAGGGAAAACTTAACATCAGTAGTTGTATTCGAAATGTTCATACAATTTAGAAATAAGTATAAGAGTTTAAAAGATCATCCTGATAGTAGGAGATTGCTCTTCTTCAGTGTCCCATTGGGATGATCTATGTTATTGCCTGGAGGGCTACACAACATAGTCATGCAAATAACCTCTCTTGATGAGATCCTCTATGGCATCTCTCAACGCCCAGCACTCTGAAGTGACATGCCCAAATTCATTATGATATGCACAGAACTTCCCCTGATTAAGTCTGGACTTGCTGGAAGTTCTAAGGGGTTGAGGCTTTTCAAAGTCCTTTTTGTCCCTTTCCATTGCAAAAATCCTATCCAAAGCATCTGATAAAATGCTGTAAGTGTTGTGACGAGCTTGGAATAGGGGTCATTCATTCTTGCTCTTTTTTGTGGACTGGCACTTAGGGTTGTTATTTTCATTCCCATGATTATTTCTTTTCTTGTTCGGAGCTGAACTACTCATTTTGGTTTTCTACGAGCCAAAAGTCTCGTCCCATCTAACTTGCTTCGTGACCCGCTCATAGAACTCACCCAAGTTGCCAACTGGAGACTTGTACAAGCTCTTGAAGAGTTTACCATCTCGGCATAACCCTACTGAAATAACAGTCAAGATGGCTTCGTCCGAGGGCTTTTCCACATTATTGACTTCACGCTTGAAACGAGCAATGTACTCTTTCAGTGCTTCCTGCTTGCCCTAGAAGATCGTAGCGAGGTGGTATGGGGGTGCGAGTTACTTCCTCAATGCCCGATATAGGTCAAGGAATTTCTCCTAACACTCCTCCCAACTGCTGACATTGTGAGTGAGGAGGCTCCTAAACCACATTCGAGGGACTTCACGCAAAGTAGCAAGGAAGACGCGACACCTGATCAAGGGGTTACAGGCTTGTTGATCTATCAGGATGTTGAACAAGTTCAGATGGTTATGTAGATCACTGTCTCCATCATATAGCAGAATGGCTAGAACTTTGAGCTTTAGCAAGAGAGGTTCCTCTAAGATCTCCCTGGAGAAGGGGGTACACTCATTGGGGTGACTCTGGTTATTCCTAACCTGAGGGTGCTCCTCCAAATGCTTAACTCTCTAAAGGAGACTTTCAACCAAAACATTCAACAAAATTCAAAAATTATCAGACCCTACGTTCATGATAGCCTATTATTATTACAGTGTTTACACAAGGTTACAGTACACAAGTTTTCTCTTTAGGGTCTCTACTTATGTTCTCTCATAGGGGATCCTTTTATAGAAGGCTCCTTCCTCATTTTTATAGAGGAGAGGAGGTTACAATGGTAATTACATATGCAATAAAGCTATTACATCAACATTTATTGCACAAGATAGAATATACATACTACATCTCCTTTTTCGGCTACTGCAGATTATCTTCTACAGGTGAGCCCCATTTGGCCTTTGGGGGAAGGTATGACTTAGTCTTCTATCCAGCAAGCCTTCAAGTTGTGGGTCGTGTTTGGTGATTCCAGGTCACTGCCTGACCCTGGGAATAAGGAGGTCTAGCTCGTTTCTCCGTGCATGAGCCCAGTTTGACGAGGTCGCATGCCATGCGACCTGATGGCTGAGCGATTCTGGATATGCTTCGAGCTGGTCCTTTCATTGGTCCCGGGCTTCTTGCAAGCTCTTTTAGCCTGAACCAATTTCCATATACAACATATAAAGACATTTCAAGGAAAGAAAGATTCACCGATTTCTAATGAAAAGCACATTGGTTTTTTGTTATATTGGTTAAGCAAGCACCTTTATTGTGTTTCTTCTTTGAAAATTGTCTCTTCACTTCTCCCTTTGGCTGTCTTTCTACATGAGCGTCAAAATTTTGCTTTAGGTCCTTTAGTTCTTGCATCTCTTTTTGAAATCATAAACTTGGAAATTTGACATCTTAAAAGCAATGATCCTATTTCATATTGTTAGCCTAGATTGCTATAGCTATATATTTTCCTTGATTTTAATGTTGAAAAATAATTTATCTAACAATATGTTTTAATGTTTTTGATTTGTCTTATAGTTTCAAAGAAAAGTGATTCAAGAGATTCAAGAATAGTTTTAGGAATTATTTTATTTCAATAGGATCTTTTGTAAATGAATTCAAATGAGATTTGATCCAAATGTTTTAACCAAAACAATGAGGTAGATTGAAACCACTTGAAGAAAACAAAGTTTAAAATAATTTTTCACAAGAACAGATTTTATAAAAATGTTTTTCACCTTATGAATCAATTTCCACATTGATGCATTGAAGAACTTAAGAAAAATCATATCAAAATCGATGTATCAATCAAATTTTGAAACAATGATTTGAAAATTTTTTTTGACTAAAGGTTGGGAAATCTGCCTGAATTGATGCAGTAATCGATTCAAGATCTACTTATAACAAATTGAGATTCGATTACTATACCGATTAATTAGTTGTAACCACCTTGAATTGATTCCGTAAACGATTCCACAACTGAAAATCAATTATTTTGTTACAGTTGGTTATAATAGTTATAAAAGGCCTAATTACTTTCAATTTTTAACAAGTTTTTACAATGTTTTTCACCCTTCTAGTGTGAAAACCTTTGAGAAAATTGCAAAACAAGATCTCTCCCTACTTCATCAAGTTTCTATGATCTAAAAAGGGATTTTGGATCAAAAGCCAATTGAATTTATTTTAGTTGTTTTGAGATTTCATACTCAAACCTGTGATACTGTGCTTTGCAATCTTTCTCATCTTTATTTTTCTATTTCAAATTTCTAGGGATTTAGAAATCTTGTTTAGGTTAGCAAGAGCCTGTTTTAATTTTTATGTTTGTTTAGATTAGCAGGAAGCCTATGTAATTTCTTATATTTTTGTTTTTGAACTAGCCTTTCTGGAGCCCTTTTTCAATCTTGATTATTTTTTAATAAAGAGGTCTTTCAGTTGAGAAAGATTGGTAGAGTAGACTTGAATTGTGGTTTCAATTCAAGTTGAATCAGTTTAAAAATCTATATCTTCAAATTATTTTTTTGCATCTATATCTTGATGCAAAATTATCATTTCTGCTCTCTCCACATTCACTGATTATTAATCTGCTATATATCTCAATAAAAGAAAATAAATCAATAATTTGTTAAACAGATAAGAAAAAGTCATATTAGATAAAGGTGTTTGAAAATTCCCCAATGGGAAAAAGGGTAAGATGCAATTATTTTTGACATTTTAATCTTTTTACTAGGACCATCAGTTGGTATAAGAGCTTTAGCTCTTGATACACCTGTATTTTTCTTGAAAAATATGGATCCTAATTACCTTTTGTTGCCAGAATGTCCACTAATGCACAAACCTTCTAGTTTCAATGGGGAACACTATACCTATTGGAAGTAGAAGATGAGAGATTTTATTGAGACTATAGATCTGGATATGTGGGAATTGGTGGAAGAAGGCTATGAACCCCCTAGGACAATAATTAAAGGTGATGTAGAACTTAAACCTAAGTCACTTTGAATAGAAAATGAAAGAAAGAAATTCTTGCTTGGTGCTAAAGTAAAATGTATAATTTCAAATTCTTTATCACCAAATGAATATGAAAGAATCTTAAACTGTTCTAGTGCTAAGCAAATTTGGGACACATTAGAGGTTGCACATGTAGACGCGTCACAGGTTAAGGCTTCAAAGGTGCATGTTCTCATGCCACAATATGAAATATTCAAAATGGAGGTGGGTGAGTCTATTAAGGATTTAATTCATAGATTTACTACTATTACTAATCATTTAACTCTACTTGGTAGAAAGTTTGAAAATACAAATCTTGTCAAGAAAATTTTAAGATCCTTAATAAAAGAGTGGCAGCCCAAGGTTATTGCAATCAAATAATCATTGAAGATGGGCATCCCTACAGTTCAAGAGCTATTTGGAAATCTTAAAGAGCATGAGCTGGAATTAAGAAGATACAAAAAGAATGGGGATGACAAAAAAGAAAATGACTCTTGTACTTAAATCTACAGAATCAGATGAAGGAGAATCTGAAACTAATATAGACATAATCAACAAAGAAGATGTGGCTTTACTAAGTAAAAAACTGCAAAGAATTTTAAGAGACAAGAAGAACAAGGAAAGGAGAAAAATAGTAGCATAAAGAAAGAGTAATGTCAAGACTAAGCAAGGGAGTTCAGTCAGCACTGTCCCTACTTGCTTTAAATGTAAAAAGCCTGGACATATCAAGCCAGATTGTCCAGTTTATTGAAGAAGCAACTGGAGAATGAGAGAAAGAAGAAAAGGCAATCCTATAAAAAGTCCAATTTTGTTGTTTGGGATGATGAAAAGGATGACACTATTGATGAAGATGAATCAGAAGATGATGCCTTGTTATACCTTATGGCTAGACATAATAATAACCTTGAGGTATTGAGCAAAAATCCTTTCTTTGATATTTCATATAATAATGAATCTAGTGCTGAATCTAAGAAAGATCTTAATGAAGATAGTAATGATGAAGATTTAGTTGATCTTTGTGTTAAGCTATATGACTCATTAGTAGAAACTAAAAGGCAATTAACTATTACTAAAAATGACCATAAAGTTTTAACTAAAAAAGATAAGTTTTTAGAAAAGGAAAATGGTGAATTGACTACCTTAGCTGAAAAGGATTGTAAACAATGCAGTCTATATAAATCTAAGATTGATAGTTTCACAAAGAAATTGTAGAGTTTTTCTGATAGCAACAAAAAACTAGAATATGCTAGGAGAATCAGAAGTTTCCTTATAATAGAGCTGGTCTAGGATTTAGATAGCAAAATTATAGAAAGCATAAGAAATAGAGCCCTGTTAATATTACTTGTTTCTATTGTAATCATAAGGGGCATCACATCAGAAGCTATTCTTTTAGAAATGGTTTTTACCTACTAAAACCAAATGCAGGATTGGTATGGTTACCTAAATCTACAACTGTTTGAAAAATCTCTATTATGAGTATTAACATTAATGGACCCAAAAGTCAGTGGGTGCCACCAATGCTAATATAAACTTCATGTTGTAGGAATGTGGGAGACAAAGCACAAATTTATGGTTTTTGGATAGTGGATGTTCAAGACATATGACCGCAAACAAGGATAAGTTCATTTCTCTCACAACTATAAACGGAGGTAAGGTGACCTTTGGAGATGACTCTAAGGTAAAAGTCAAAGGGATTGTTAAAATTAGGAAATCTTTTGATTGTTGCATAAATGATGTTCTATATGTAGATGGCTTAAAACATGATTTGTTAAGTATAAGTTAGTTTTGTGATAAAAGGAATAAGGTTATCATTAGTTCAAATAAATGCTTAGTTGTGAATGGCAGTGATAACCAACTTAAACTTGTAGGACATAGAGTTAATAATGCCTGCTTATTTGATCTTGATTATGAATTTAAACTGGACTCAGCATGCTTAGTTAGTTTTGATGATGATACCTAGATTTGGCATAGAAGACTAGGACATGTTAACATGGAATTAATTGGAAAATTATCTAAGA
>JANHAO010005743.1:0-22234 GCA_026873985.1 Saraca asoca | reverse complement strand
ACATACAACCATATGCTTCATTAATTACATCAAAAAGGCTCTCTTGCCATATCCATGTACATACACCACCATAGCCTCATTTTTACATCAAAAAGCACATTGTATCATGGGGATTTGGCCCTCTACTAAGTCATCCCAAATATATATACAAACAAAAATCATGTATGATTTACACATACCCACATTTCATTCTTGGGGGCCTTGTTGCTCTTTACTTGCTTGGGTACCGGGAATGTGATTTATTGGAAACAAAAGATGAGATGGAAATCACAATAGCTAGCAAAACTTTTGGAAAACAAATGTACATTTCATTCCTTAAAACAACTCCATTCATATCCATTGAAATATGGGCACTAACCATACATACATTCATCAATTTGGTCACTCATGTGGACCTGTATTTTTAGTCACGCAAGTGGACCCATACCATAGTCATGCATCTTCTATTATTGGCCGATATAAGAGGGGAAATGGGGCTTACTAGGCACTCAGTAGCACCCATAAATTCCCTTGAGAATGTATACATAACATCATTCATCATAGCATAAAATAGTCAGGCACACAGTGGAATTCATACATTCATATTCATATGCTCAAAGAGTGTTTTAAGGAAAGCTAGCTACCTCAATTTCCAGCACGATTAATTTCTTTCCATAGCTGCCAAGGTTATAACCAGCCACTCAATCTAGAACATATAAGAATTCTTGGTTAATGTCATACACACACCATCACTTAGAGTATTATATTTCTTAGTTTTGGCAATCCCCCCTTAATTCAGTTCTGTATTAAGGTAAACATTAAAAATAGTTAGAGGTTTCTAAAAATTCTAATATTTTGTATGAAGGTGCCTCTGGATGTCTATTTATGCAAAAAAAATCCCAACACTCAAATCCTCGGTATACCCCTAGAAATACCCCTGATATCCAGAACAATGCAGATTAGTCCCTGGTCAAATTCAGTTCTGTTTTCTATTTATTTGGAGTGAAAAAATAGCTCACAAATTCATGAAATTTGATCTGGTGTATCCTAGATATGTCAGTTATTCAAAAAAAAAATTTGAAGTTAAGACTAATTCTTTAGACCCCTCAACTAATTCAATTTGCAAGGCTGCCACAGTTTTGCTTAATTTTAATTCAAATTCTGGACTACCCTTTTTCCAGATTTTATTGGGTGATTTAAACAACTCAGAATGGCCTCAAATTTGGATGCAACTTTAATCCAAGTGTCTAGGACAACATATAAAATTTTCATACATAATTTCAACCTCTAACCCCCTCAATTTCGAAATTTCCACAATGACCCCAAAACTGTCCAGTAATGTTTTTCTCCACTATTTGATATGATTTGGCCTAGTTGCAGGTTTCCAAAAATCACCAAAATGACAGAATTGTTCATCAACATGTTAAGACTATATATACCAAAGCTTAGAGCATTTTAAGACCATTTACTCAGTCAAATAGTCCAATGATCCAAAGCATGCAGAAACAAATTTGTCAAATTCCAAGAATACATGCTATCCTATCTTTTTCCACAAAGCTTAAGGAGGATTAAATACCTATTTGTAGCTCCTATTAGCTGCCAAACTAGAGATGGACTTAGGTTCCAAAGGCTCCAAATAATCGCCAATACTTCTTCTTCTTAAATCCTCCTTCAATGGCTTTGTCTCTAACCCAAGTAAATCACGACCTCCCCATGCAAGCCCTTCTTTCTCTTCTCTTTCCTTCCTCCATAAAAACCCACGAGGCCTCTCTCTCTTTCTCTTCTGAAAATTGGCTACACACCATGAACAAAGCTAAGGGGGAGTTCAGGTTTTTAAGTGACTTGGCCGAATGGTGGGGGTTTGGCCAAGTTAGTAGAGAACGACATCATAATTCCTTTAGTTTTGTTTTACTTTTTTTCTTTTTGGGAAAAGTGCATGGTTGGACATGCACCTAGGGATTAGAGTGAAAAAAGACCATTGTACCCTTCTACTACTTAATTATTACACAGCCTATCTGATTAGGCTCTTAATCGAGCTTTTGATCCGTAATTAAGTCACTAATTATCCAATTTAGTGTCTTAATTACATGTCTAATTTTATTAGAGTTCTCACTTATTCTTAAGGGTACTTAAGGCTAATGAGGACCTAGGATGTTACAAAAAGGGTCATGACATTTTGTCAGAGCAATTATGTAATAAGAATGTGAAGTAAACCACATGATTAAAATATCATTACAACATCCATCAAAGTGATGTTCAAATTTATATGAAATTTATTGAACTATGATATATGTAAATCAATAAAAATGTATTCTACTATATTCTAAACAACATATAGAATGGAAGAGAACTATGATACTTTACTAAGAAATAAACCACCGTGATATTAGAAGAGATTTACAAATATTAAAATTAGCAATTCCTAAAATACTTCTGGTTCTATTTTGGATAAACAATTCCCAAATGCCTAAATAGGAACAAGTTCACACTCATTAATGTATTTGAAGCCAAAGCATGGTATATAGGAACAAGTTCACATCAAATTCATCATTATACTTGGGTTAATTTTAACTATAAAAAGAGTGGGCTGCTTCTATAGTTTGAATTTGGATTTCTACAATGCAGGTTAGGAACTCATCATAATATTGGTTGAAGAACTTGCTTTCATGCATATGACCAATATAATATGACCAATCCAATTACCCAATTGACCTATATTTATAGAATGTGAAGTATTTTATTAAAACCACCACATGTATATAACAGAGGTTAATTTTGATTTTTGTGGAAAGAATGTAGTGGTAGATGGTCCATAATTACTAAAATAAAAAAAATAATTAAATTGATGAATTTGTATTTATTGACATAATTTGGGAGGTTTTGGTCTAGGTCTTTCCAACCTCGCTTAAAATTGCTATGTCCCAATAAAAGAAAAATAATTTTTGTCACATATATTTAAAAATTTCACCTAAAAAACTTTACATGGTGGATTATATGACCTGATGATGATTATAAATAATATTGGCTTATCACATGATATTGAACTTCCATATATATATATATATATATATTTACTTATACAATTTAAATAAACTGAGTAATTTAGTAATTTTAGTATCCATCATAGATAACCGTATTTACTCTTTTATTTATTCTAAAAATTTTATTCTCTCTCCAATTTTTTCTCTCTCTTCCCCGCTCTTTCATCTTTCATTGGTCCTCACCTATTCAACACCCTCCTTACTTTTCCTCTTTCTTAATTTGTGAGTTTCTCTTCCTCTGTCATCAAATCAATTCCTCTTAAATAGTCCAACCCAATTCACTCTTTGGATGCTTGTATAATGTGAGGTTGGTGTTGAACAAAAATACATAACAATTGCAATGGGTTAGAACTTTTAGGACTTTTTTTATCACAACTCTAGAATATGAGGCATTGTTCATAAAAAAAAAACTAAAAAGAAATAAGAACAGGGGAGGAACAAAGATCAAAAAAGATATATAAAGATAAAATTAAAGATTGAAAGAAATAAGATGGACAAAAAAATTTAAAAGAACATTTGTCCAAGAAACAAAACTCATGAGTAACAGAGAATAAGAAAGAAGATAGACCCAAAGAGAGAAATCATTTCTAGCAATAAATGAAAAATATGAGAACCTAGGATCTAGATACTCAGTGGTTAAAATGTAAACTTTCCTCTTCTCCTGATACATAGACTCCAGGCCCTTATCAATTATCATTTAAGAAAGTGATCAATGTGGGGCTTTTTAGCATAAGCAGATAAATGCACTTAATTGTTACATTTCTAACAAAGACACCTAGACAAGCTTTTATGTAAATTTGGTGCACTATCTTCCTACATGCAGAATGCTAACTTGCACAGTTCACATGAATAAACATAAGTTAACATATGTGTTACACTTTGTCAATAAGAATTTTTCAGAAAAAGGGAACTAAAAAACTATTCAATAGCCATTGTTAAGCACCAATTTATCAAAAAAGAAATAACACTTTAAAATACAAGAAACTCTATCAAATCAACTTAATTTGTTATCACTCCAAAAGGCATGCAGAAACTCAAAGGGAAATTAAAAGCAAACAAGCTCGTTATCATTATCTTTGATTGGATCCTCAATTCAGTTGATGCAAACATTGGAAAAATCAATTATCCACTTCTCCTGAAACCACTTTCTACTGCATTTGTAGCCAACTGAACAACCAATCATGAAAGATACCAAATATTAACCTAAAGAATAAAAACATGTCGTTATTGTCACAAATCATCTAAAAGCTAAACAGAAACACAGAAATGTTTGACATATACCTTAAACACTAAAAGAAACACCATCTAGCTTAAGGACATGCTTCATATCATTCCTGTTTCATGCAATAATCATTAACCTATATTTAAATCACATGAACAAATTTTTTAACTCAACTTGATCCTTAACCACCTTGAAAACCTAAATCCTCCACTTTCCTACATTTGTAGCTTAAGAATAATTCTCCATATGCCTCTAGCAATTTGGATTTCGTGATTTTGCCTATATAAAATTCCTACTATAAAGACCATGCAGCCACAGAATCATCTAACCCAAATTAAAACAACCATTAAAAATCATAAATCTCTAGAAGCCCTAAAAGGTTATCACACAAGCAGGCTAGAAAATTTAGCATGAAAATCAAAGAAATTTAAACTTACCTAAGAAAGAAAACCCAAAACACCCTAGATTTTGAATCACCAAAATTTTATAGTGATGGATAAAGAAGAATTAGAATTCAAGGGTCAATCAAATTTCTCTCTAGCAAAGAAAGCTGCTTTCAGAAAAAAAAAATTAGAAGAAAGAGGAATGAGTTACTTTCAAGCTATTCACCAATCTTTCAAGATCGGCACTATCATTCCTTATCACTTAAGGCATCGATGTGAGCAAGAAGAAAATTTGATGATTTCATGAGATGGAACCACTCTTGAAATCTAGCAGGTATGCCATAACATTATTTTGTAGTGTTCTACCATCATTCTTCAAGTTCACAATATCCCTTTTTATTAATTGTGGAAATTAAAAGTAAAAGATTACATCTACAACTACAACTACACCCACAATCCAACAAGACTTAGTGAGTGTGTCTATGCTTTCTAAATGGGTTCAAAATAAAATGGCTATAGACCCCTCCAATTAGGTTCCTTCTCCGATTTTTGAATTGCTGAAACAAAAACTTTATGTGAAAGTTGAAGCACCAAAGGGAGAATTAGGAATTTTTCTAATAAGAGATAAGAATGGTTTTACTTAGAGATGGAAATTTCATCCACCAGGTTTTATCAATTTACAAATTCTTCCTCAATTAGTTAAAAGAATGAAGTTGGCTAATATTATGACCATACTAGGTAGCATAGATATCATTATGGGAGAAGTTGATCATTGAAATGATAATTTATACAACAGAAGTACAAGATATCAATTCTTTTTCCACATTGGAATATTTAAAAAAGGTCTAATGTTTAGGTTTTGGTTCTTTTTTATTTGTTTGATCACTATTCAGACAACCACACTACTATGTAGTCATGTGTTTACATTTGCATTAGACTAAAAGAATAGTGTCATTTATAGTTCTCTCTTCATATTTGTACATCGAGTGAAACTGACTTCACACTTTTTTTTTCTATATCTCATAAAATGATTTAGAAAAAATGGAAGTGTTATGGAAATTGGATATAGTATTATGCAAGCATAATGATTGGATGATTGAGTACAAAGATATATATAAGAATTCATATTTATTAACTAATAATGAAGGGGCTCACATGTAGTACATTATAAATACAACAATCTAGTTACCATTGAATTCATTAAACATTACTACAAATAATGCATTAAAAATTAAAATGATCTGATCTTAATCTTTCAAGTTGCAAAAAAATAAGAGTTGGCCACTTAAGCACTCATAGTATAATGTTATTCTATACATGCAGACCCTATATTCCATAGCCTTCAACTAACAAATCCACATTTCAAAATGTAAATTGAAATTTTGATTATAGGAGATAGTAGACAAAGGCAATCCCTATTTGGATTATATGATTTTATTATACATCATGTATAGGGAAGCCACAATTATGGCCATCTCACTCAATTGAATTACATTGAAACCCCATTCTTTGCATATAATGCTAAATAGAAAAATAAATTTCACTATACCCTATCTTTACAATTAAAACATTCATAACTAAATTTTATTAATAAATCATAAAGAATATTGAAAAAGCCTTAGTTATTGATAAAATATGTAGCTTATGATAATAGCTTTGGTCAAAAATAGTTTGTATAAAAACTAGGAAAAATTCTCAAGTTGTAACAACTCATTAATGTGAACATTGGGACCATTGATCTCTACTTCTCTTCACTGATCCTCATCCCAAAGTCAATTAGATTCCTCCCTCAATTAGACTTAATTTAGTTTAATTCAACAATTTTTACAAAAATAAGCATAAAGTTAGATATAAAAAAGGTGCAGAAGTCAAATCATTTCCTTGGAAAATTGGAAGTCTGGCCAATCAAAACTAGAAAACTTTAATACCATCAAAAGCCACTCCAAATTTATTTTAATTTAATAAATTTAATTCACTTATAGTCACAATTTCTAGAATGAAAATTACTTTTCCTTGCTATGAAGAATGACCTATTTAGTTCATTCTAACACATGCAATGAAACTCTGCAAGAATAGCAAGTAAAGATCTTATCTTACTGCTATTCTAAAATCAAGAATCAACTGAAAATTTACATATAGAGCTATCATTTGACAAACTTTAATTAAAACTTAATAATTGAATTCCCCTTTAATACTAAGATTTGAACAAAATAGGTGAGAAACAAGATCCCAAAACAAAAATTAAACTATAACTTAAAACAAAAGGATGAAATATAATCAAATTAAAGAGCAAAATCCCAAAGTGGAAGCATGCATTTTAGGAATTAAACATTAAAATCTTCAAAGAAGTGAAAATAAAATGGATTTTCCATCTATTTAGCAGCTAGAAATCCAATGGAACAATGGGTAAGAAGACATATCAGTTCAATAATCAAATAATCCCTAGAAAAAGAAAAGAGAAAAGGAATCAGAGTACTTTAAAAATAAAAAATTAGTTTAATTGTTGATCACCAATGGTGTTGCAAAATTAGCATAAAAATCGATGTAGCAACTTGATGGGTATCACTAAATTTGCTTTGCTTCCAAGTTGGGTCTTTTCAATGAGAAAAACTTGGGAGAATTTGATGAGCTTAAAGCTTGAATATTTGGGAGGTTAGGTTTTAGACACGATTGATTAGCAAATATAGAAGTAGATGGATTTTGAAAATTTTTTAGGGAAAAAACAGCAAGGAAAAGGTTTATGCGCTTATTTTATTTTATTTTTTTTGCAACAATGCAATAGCTACGACTCTAAAATGTGAAAAAGAGGGGGGTTTCAATTTGGATTTGTCATGGTTTGGGCCATTGTGATTAATAAATGTAGCCAATGGCCTGTTATTTTGCAATGGCATCATATGGAGATATGACTAAATGTTGTGATTGACCACTTGACTCAAATCGTCATTCAGTTTTTTCAAAGTAAACTGCAAATGTTATTATGATATCAACTAATTATTACTACAAAAGTAATAAAAAATTTAATTGAATCCTCACCCCTATGCTCCTTACTTCATCATTACATACGAACCATCACTCTTCCTATGTGCATCATCCCATAGCTATACTTAAGCAATTGGATGCTCTTTCTCCTTTTCCTATCATTTCAACAAAGAGGGTTTAACTTAAATAAAAATAGATGAAATAAATTTTATCTACTTGAAGATAATGATTATACTACCATCTTATCCCTTTTTGGTGTAAATGTTTTAGACCTTGTAGTATGCAAAATGGTCTACTGGCTTCTATTCTGTGCATTTTGCTTGCATAGTTCCTGCATAAATAGACTCAATTACTCAATTAGCCATTGATATAAGAATAGTTAAATTCCATAAAAATTATTAATTAACTTGTGCTTTTGTTTATCATGGATCATAACATAGCCTTTCTATTGCTCTCTAGTGATAACCTTTGTGCAATCTTAATCAAAATTTTGCTCTTTGTTCAAGCTAGAATCATAATACTTGTTGTATAAAGCTAATCTATAATCTCTCCACTGCCTTCTAAGGACTTGCTTAGTGAACCAATTGCCCATTTCATCATTTGAAAAATTAAAGTATGGCAATGACAAGAAAAAAAATATATAAATGACATAAAGAAACATAATTAGCCTATATTTGAGGAGTATCATTACATACCTTCACCAATCTACCTTATGCATCATCTTTAATTGAGTCTGTATAGCCAACCAATTCTCATAGTTTGTAGGAAATTTGGTTTTAGCCAAGAGATCTATTGCACTAGAAAAAATTGTCTCGTACATCTTGTGTGGGACAACTATCTCTATTTAATTGAATAACGATTTTTTTCTTTGTTTAAGGTTCAAACTTATTTGACCTTTAACTTTTTCATCTTTACCACACCTTCTTATCTATTAAGACAAGCATAAAAATATTTCTACAATATAAACTCAAAAATAAAAGAAATCATAATCTATAGATCATGATGTGTGAGGAGCATTATCCATCTCAATGTCCAAATCCATCTCACGGTCTTCTTGATGGCTTGAAACATGATTGGTTATAAAATTCAAGAAAACTCTTGAATTCTAGATTTTTAATCCATTTTATGGAGTTAATGTTTAAAACTTATATATGTTAACATTGAATGCCAAAAACCTTCTAGCATTTTAAAGTGGTCCTTAGGCTAATTTCTTTAAATCATCTAACACTGTATCAACCACGTCATTCATGAAAACCTAAAAGAAAATTATCTTTTACAACTATGCCTTAAAAAAAAAGAATTTTGTACTAACTATCTTTTACAACTCACCCATCTAAAAAACCAAATAGTAAAATCTTTGCTAACTATCTTTTGCAGCTCAGTAAAGCAACGTGTCTAGCTCCTTATTTTTCTCTTCACATATGGTTTAAATTCCCTACAAATAATAATCTAACTACCTAGATAAGTGATTAATTTTCCATACAATGAACATTTATTATATGGATATTTACTATATGAATGGATCATCCTCTTTGTAACTAAATAACACATAGTAATGTGCTTGTGAGTTCAATGTCATTTGGTTCATCCTTAACACATCTTAATTGATTGAATGTTATTTTAACACCTTCCAAATATCTTGAATAAAATGGAAGACACTCTTCATATATGTATCCTTCAATAATGGAACCTTGTGGTCAAGCTTTATTGTGTATGTAAGATTTTATATGTCCCAAATACCTAAGTAAAAAAAAATATCATTAAAAAAATAGATGAGAATTATAGGTCTAAAATTAAATGGATAAAATTAACTATTACCTCTCAATAAGGTACATCCACTGATATTGTAGTGGCTCCCAATCGTAGTTAATCAACTAGAAGAACACATAAATGAACCATAACAGTGAAGAATGATGGTGGAATAAGATCTTTAAATGATAAAGTATAAGAACAATTCGATGTTGGACATTATCAAGATCAACAGGGTTGAAAACTTTGTGGTATATTTGACTAAAATATGAGCTTAATTCAACCAATATTGTAGTTGATTTGTTTAGCAACAAATTATGTATTGCAATGGGAAGTAATTGCTCTTTGAATACATGACAATCATGACATTTTAGCCTAAACAACCTGTGTTGTTTTAAATTAATGCACCTAGAAATGTTACTTGTATACCCATTAGACATCTTCATATTCTTTGAACTTTTAAAGAATGCATCCTTTTTTACGTATTTATTATTGCAAATAGACATGGCTGGTATTTTTCTTTATCATTAGGCTATAAATCCCTTCTTATACCCATTTCTTGAAGGTCTTTTCGAGCATCAAAATGGTCTTTTGTCCCCCCCCCCACTTTCATTCAATAAAGTGTAAATGAGATTATCACATAGATTTTTTTCAGTATGCTTGACATCAAGATTGTGACACAACACAATAGTCTCCCAATATAGAAGTTAGAAGAATATAGACTTTTTCGTTCATTATTGCTACTCCACTTCACTATTATTTTCACAAGCTCGCTTCATTTTAACATTTCCTTGTACGGACTTGCTAAACGTAACATTTATGTTCTCTACTTGTTTGAAGATTTTCATGCCTAATAGTGCTTTTGGAGAGTTTTTAAACTCTTGACTCCTATCAAAGTAAAGCTGCATTAACTAAAACTTATGAGTGATTCCAAGAAATTGATGATGCTTCCCAAAAACACCATTTTTTGTTATGAGGCAAATGCAATGGAGTTGCATTGAAGTTACAAGTTAGGAAAGCTAATCTAGTGTATGTATTTGTCATATCCTGAAATTTGGGGGTTTGATTGGCATAAATCACCCTACTATGATTTACGAACCTATGAGCATATTCTTATTAAAAATTCTTTTAATTTATCAAATCATGAAAATAAATGTGGAAACATTTCTTGGTTCCTTTTTAATAAAACCCATTATATGCATAATTTGCTGAACACATTATTAAATAAATAAATCTAAAATCTAAATAAAATATTTTACTAAAACCACTTCATATTTGAGGACCCAATGTCTAGCTAGATGGATACTAACCATTAAAAATATGTCAAGGGAACCATGTACTTGACTCCATACATACGCATTCTTGGAGTATCTCTTAATTGATATAACCTCCTCTTATTTATTAACCTAAAAAATGTTAATAAATGGAATGAATATGACTACTTAGTGAGTAAAAAGACTAACCCAACTTTGGGTTGAAATTTTCTTTTGGTCATATATGTAAATATAAACATATTTATACATAAAATGTATATATATGTGAAAATAATTTGATATATTTTGAAAATATATTCACAATCATCTCCAATATATTCATACTTAATCTCATAGTTACTATCTATTCTTAATCTTTCTAAATCTATCCTTTCATTATAATCATACCATAAGCTTATATCATACTTTATTAAGTCATATTTGATGACCATTTAAAGTTTTCTCTCTTGATTATATTAACAATAGGAATATCGGAAGAGTAATGTTCTCTTCTCTTATCTTGTCCCATAGGACCTTTCTTAGGTCTTAATACACCATATCCCATGACCACTTATTGCATGGGTGACCATCTATCCCATAACCCCCTGTCGTGTGAGAGACCAAATCTGTACCAAACCCCCTATTGTATAAGAAACCACATACATCTCCCATTACACGTAAGTCATCAAATATCCCTTGTCAATTCACATACACAAACATCTATTCATCATGTCTTATCTCTTATCATATACTAAACATTCTTAACTAATTCTAACTCAATGATAACTATCACATATGTACCTTTGTAATATCCCAAATTTTCTAAAGTTAATTTTGACAATAAAATGGCTTTATGAAAAAATCCAAAAAGGGTAAATTTAAAATTTTTGAGAATTTCAAAACTATAATTTGGGGCTATGATAAGTCTAGATATATTAGAAATATATTCCATGAATTTTAGGAATTTTTAGATAATTGAAGTTTCCATTATAGATGGCTAAAAAATTAAATTCATATTGTTAGGATTTAAATTTAAAAAAACTTTAAAAAGATAGAAACTAGGGCTACAGGTACCCAACGAGGATAGAATTATAGTTGTTACAAAGGTAATTAATTTAACTAATTTATGGTAAAATTTCATGGCCACTAGCAATCAATGAGTACATTAATTTTGGGTTCAAATTGGAGGAAATAAGAAAAAGTGTTAAAAAGGAGAAATATTTTAATTAAAATCAAAGTTAAAGATTTCACTTTCTATTTTCTCATTTTTCCCTCCCCCAATCGACTTTTTCTTTTTTTTCTTTGACCTTTCTTGGTTGCAACTCATGCAACCCATATCTTCCTCTCCAAGCTAAAGTTTGTCTCTCACTACACTCACCTCTTTCCTGAAGTAAGTTCTTCATCCCTTCTTATTAATTTTTCTTATTTTTATAGTTGAATCCTTTCTTCTTCCTCTTCAATTTGATATCAAAATCATATGGATTTATTAAGTATATCTTGACATCTAAATTTTTTAAGTTTATAGTCACTATTCATGATGTTGTTCACTTCAAGAACTTTGTAATCTTTTTGAAGTTTTAGAGCTTAAATCTTGTATATTTAGCTTCTTTCTCTACCAAAACCATAATCAAATGGTATATATTTATTTGTTAAAGGAAAGACTTTGAAATAGCTAAGAAGCTAATATGCTCTTCTCTTTGTTTATGAAGAGTATTAAAGATATTTGGTATGATCAATGGTGATTTTGTGTTTCTAGTTCACATGTGAGTAATTCTTACCATTCTTATAAATTATAAAGTATTTATTGCTTGTGATTTATTGATTATTGATGCAAGTTGGCAAAATTGGTTTTTCTTGTGATTTTGTGTTAAAGTTGAGACTAAATGGGTTTAATGACATAATGGCTAGTTTTCTATTGAAATAGCTAAGTTTCAACTTTTTTAAGCTCTTAAAGCAAGTTCTGTTGATATCCTATGGTGTAGTACTGAATCGGAAGTCACTTCCCCTATTTTTCTACTATTGACAAGCAATATCTGGTCATACAAGTTGAATCATAGTTTTTGAAATGGATTCATGATCATGCTTGTAGAAACCTAGCCATTTTGTTCTTATGATCCTAATTAGAATTTAAACTAGACTTTTGTGATTCAAATCAAAATTTCCTACTTTGTTTTTAATCTCGATTATGATTCTAATCGCATTTGTAATTGGATTTCCTAAATGGCCATGGTTTTGAAACACATCATCCAAGAGATCATACCTAAAATTTGACTCAGTCCAAAGCACCTAACAATATCAAATCATGGCAATAATTACCTTGTTATCGATATAAGACCTTCCATGTTACAAATAATATTAACTATTCAAACATAGATCATTAATGTAAAAGTATAGCAAGAAAAATAACATCAAAAGCATGATATAATAAAACATGCTATTTTTCAAGTCAGTCATCAATGGTTTCTCTATAACAAACTCAATAATAAGGTAAAGAAATCTTCTGACAACGAAATTAATTATCTTAAAATTCCAAAATAATGTCAATTAAGAGACAAATGTCAAATCCAAGAGATAGTAACTAACATTGAGACATAGTCCTAATAAATTTGTCACAATAATGTCTTAAAATTTGAAAATGATATCAACTAAAAAGGCAAATATATGGCCCAAGAACTAACGATCGATACCAAATCTTAGCTTTGATAAGGTATCATACAGAAAAATATATTAAACTTGATATCTAACCTTCAACAAGACAAGTCTTATCATCCTAATAAGGCGCCGGCAAGATACCACAAAGACAAGCTTAGGATCTAATGATAAGCACCAAGTCTTAGTCCTATAATTTCAACAATTGGTACATTTCTCAATCTGATGTTACATGTATTGATAAAGAATTACAAACCACATATTAAATGCATAATAAATGTGTGAATATTATCAAAACAAATCCAATAATGGTGCGCAAAATATAGATCAACAAGTCATCTTAAAATAAATAATACACATACTTCTTGTACTAATAAACTTGCTTAAATCATTAATTGAGATGAAGGATTCATTCCTTCACATAATAGAACTCCTAGTAACCAAGAATATCATAGGAAAATAAATTGAATGTCCCATTTTTTAACGTGCTTCCAAAAAAGATCCTACAAACACAAGAACCTTGATTTGGGAAAAGCCAACATTTGAAAGAAATTATTTCTTTTTTTTTTTTCGTGCCAAATTAGACATTCACATCTTAGAAGTTTCAAATGATATGTAATATTAAGATTTCTCAAATCTTTAACTATACACATTAGTATTATGACAATTTTTCGGAAGATAAGAGAAATCAATTATTAACTTTTGGCTTTTAGATAAGTAGATTATGAATGTGTTTGGTAAATATTTTTTTAATCAGAGTTTAGCTTATTTGACAAGTTTTAGTGGATTGGCTCTTAAAAGGATAATTTTAAAAAGCTAGAAAATCCAGCATTTTCAATTAGCTAATTTGCATTTAGTGCAGAAAGACATAATTACTCATGAATAATTCAATTTTTGATACCATTGTCCTTGATATATAGAAAACTAGCAAATTATAATTATTTCTTTTGTAAAAGAAAATCTAAATATATTATACTTATTTATTTCTTAAAAAAAAGTATAATAAATTATAATTATTTATTTCTTCTAGAAAAGCTCAATAAATAATATGACAATGATTTATTTTCAGAAGAAAATTTAATCTGATAAAAATTTATTAAAATCTGAAATATTATTAAAGTAAAAAGATACTTAATATATAACAAAATATACACATCTTCTTATATGTTATTTTAATCTAAATAGTTAATAATAAACAACTAATTTCACTAAATATTTTATGCTAACAACTAATACTATCAGTTGATTAAATCAACTAATATAATAAACTATCTCTTAACTACTAATGTAAACAGCTAACAATTAATGTAATCTGTTAATTACCAAATAGGGCCTATATTGATGCCAAGCCAAGGAAAAAAAAAACTGATCAACTTCATGTTATTTTGACGAGAGAAGTTTTTGCAATAAACATTCTAAGTAATCACTTTGAGAGATGAATAATGAAAGACTAAAGATTTGACTTACAACACATTAGAAAACCCTCTAATTAGCAATATACATTACCTAAACAAAAGCCACTCATAAACAAGTTTAGAAAATAAAAGAAAATTATGCATCCACATTGGATCTATAAAGAAATGTCATAATTGTTTTATACCACACTCAAAGACAATTTAGCATATATGTCAAATCTAATAATTATGAATATAAAATATATTTAATAAAATTACTTCAAAACTCAAATAATTTGCATACAAAAAAGGTCTTAATAAAATTGTGACCCTTTTATTATGCAAATTTTTTGTCAAACAGATATACATATTTGATAACATGAAAAAATATCTTAAATAATACCATGCAAGCAAAAATTTGAATTTTGTAAATTCTCACAAAATAATATAATACAAAAAATCATCAAAAGATCTCTATCCAAAATAAATTCTTAAAGAATGACTATCATATTTGCACAACAGGCAAAACACTGCATGTAATTATAATTTAAAAAATGATATCAATATAGTCCAACTAATATCAAGACTCATCTAATCATCAATTTATAAACAATTGGTTCGAAAGTCGTAACTATCTAGGCACATGTAAAAGTCCTTTCTAAGTATTGACACTTTAAACCTTAAATAATTGCAATAACAATAATGCTCATAAAATAGGCAATTAGACAATTATTTTAATTAAATATTTTATTCATATTTGAGTACTATTATAACTTAATGTTGTACAATAATATAAATTCAATATATCAATTTGTAACCAAGGGTTATACATCTATACATGACATTCTCAAATTTGATTTAAAATAACTTTTCACATTATAAAAAAGTTAAAATCATTTGGATAGAGCATTTAATAGCACATAATAAACAAAAGAAGTGTTCTTTAAATATTATCAAAATCCACACTAGAATTCCTAACACATAAGTATATATTCACTTTTGGGTAGAACATATAGTATGTACTAGGTTTTCTCTCACAGTTATAAGTCAAACATACAAGTATATCCTAGTATTTGAGAGACTATTACCTTTGGGTAGATAAACCCTCTAGACTAGTTTACTTTGGTAACCAAGTGATCTAAGCATTTTCTGAAATTAAAATTGTTCACATTTTAAAGGGGTTCTGATAAAAAATACCATCACCAAAAGAAACAAATTTGAAAGTAATGAGAATGCAACTCTCATTTCATAGACATAGGAGTCCCTTCTAGGTAGAGAATGCAACATTTAAAAGACCCTCCCTTACATAAAGCCAAGCAAGAGAATACCTTAGCATTGAAAATTTGTTCCCTTTAAGCAGTTAAAATTTCAAAAGCTACAACATCCCTAGAAATTAATATGTTTCGTAAAATATTTTTGATTAAAACATACAACAAATCCCCTTTGGGTAGGCTATTGCATACAATAAGCATAAAACGATCGCATCAAACATAATTCAAAGAATCTATGAATCAATATAAATAACCTCATTTTGGTGATAGTTATCCATAGTAATCCATAAATCTTCCAAAAAGAAATCCAGGATATCAAAATTGTCCAAAACAACAATGAAGTGCATTTTAATCATATTTACACATGTGAGCAATTCCATCTTGAAATTTCATATCAAATGATCATAAAATCAAAAGCTTCATTCAAATGGCTTCAATTTTAATCATTGCAATTATATGCAACCAAATAACTAGCAAGTAACATATTATAGTTAAAAATAAGGAGTGCAATAGATATCAATTAGTCTCACTTGGATCATTCATAAATAGTTATGTAATTTAACCAAACATATACATTTGTATAAACTCATGAATTTTATAATATGAAAGTGATAATAAATTACATACTAGAAATTTTAGGATTATCATTAAAACCATTATCAAATTTGATGATCTCATCATCTCCCAATTTTATGTTTCACTAAAGGACATCAAAAAATAAAACAATTCCATTAGTATATGAAAAAGATAAAGATATAAGTGATCATATATTATTGAGCTAATATCAAATTAAACTCAAACAAATAATGAAAAATTATAATTATATTTTAATAATATTCAAATAAATGTTCTTTAACATTGTTGGATGAATAGTTCCACATAGATGAACAATATATATATATATAATACCATATATATGAACAGTGTAGATAATACATATCAATGGTATTACTACAATATATCAAGTGATAAAGCAACAATAAAATATATAATAAGTGACCTAGCCATCAAACAAGTTGAAATTAAAAATATAATAAAGCGGCTTAATGCCCAGTAAAATTAAATTTATAAAAATGGTTTAGGTAGTCCATTAAAAATTAAATTTATAAAAAGGATTTAGTTAGCTAAGAGAAGAAACCACATGAATATAATTATAAAATAAATGTAATATATTCTTGTTATGCCCTTCGGTGAATATTTACAAGTATAAAGTTTTGTCGAATGAATTTTAAAATTATTTTAGTATAAGATATTTGACAATTTATGATTACATGATATTTCATTAATAAATAAAATAAGTTTAGCAAATGAATTGTCTATGGTTATTTAAAAAGAAAAAAAGTTTAAAGTATTCGGTATTTTGAATAATGAATAATTGATTCTCTCAATTTATAAGGAGTTTTATAACAAAAGTTTTATTAGTTGTCATTGAAATTTTATTCAATTGGACTTAATATAACTATCAATTATAATTACTATTTCAATGTATAATAAATATGTTACAATTTTTATGGTATATTATCAGTTTCTAAAATTTTCATAAGTTGATAAAAAAACAAATTTATATTAAAATAAGTTTATATTACATGCCTTCCCTTTATTTATAATTATACTTTAAGGTCTTTTGACTTTTCAAAAGAAAAGCCTTTTGTTATTGTTTCTATATGTCACAAACTTCATTTCCTTCCTTAGTAATTCAGCTCACCAAACTGTGTCGTTTTGGGGAGAAATTATATATATTTCCTTCAGCTGGCGGAAAGCACCCCGCAAAACTCAGCTGATCTTTCTTCTTTCTGCGCCAAGCCATGACGGACAGGCAGAGACCCACACGCCATTCTGGCGATCCTCCTTCATGGAGCTGCTTGGACCAAGCCGTTTTTGTGGGAAAACTCGCCACGGGGCTGGGTTGTGGAGGCCGGCCAGCACCGCATCTGCATAGCATGAGTTTAGCTGTGGCGTGATGCCCTGTTCCAGTCTGTCAACCTGTTCCCTGTTCGGCGCTGCCTCCGTGCTCAACCGCAGGCATATCATCTCAGCCCAGCTCAGCACCATCTTCTGCAACTTGAAGATTCAAGGCCGGCTGTGCATCTAGATGCAGCCAGTTGGGTCAGCGGCATACTGGCTGAGCCGCGCAGCTACAGAGGGCCAACTAGGCCGTTGCTGCAGAGGAGATGCCGGCTGCTGCAGTTGGTACTTTTCAGCTCCATTTGAGGTAAATCAACTCGTTCAAACATCCGTGCTTGTGATCTCATGATTAGGAATTGTCTCTCAATTATTCTGTTGATTTTGAAGTTGTAATTTTGAATGATTAAAATTTCTGGGTTGGTGTTTGGTTCAGCAATAAACGAAATATGAATGTCTTAGCTGATTTAGTAGTTTCTTTTAATAAAATTAATGAAACTAGGCTACTAAATGTCTAAGCTGTTTGGTTCAGCAATAAAGGAAATTAAGTAAATTTCATCAATTTTAACTCCCTCTATTTCTAAAAATAACTCAAGCTTAATTTGTCAGAATTGGTTAATGAAGATGAAGTACAGAAATTATTTTTTTTTTTGTGATGATTGTTCGAAATTGTAGATATTATTCAAGAATGGACAGCTTGATCTTTTCCTGGGAAATTGAACACCAAATATGGCAAGTTAAGGTGACTAAATTCCTCACTCATTCTCATTGTTGTATTCGTATAAGTGTTATTTTAGTATATGTTGTGGCATATTTGGACAAGTGTGAAAATGTGAAGATTGGATATATGTATGTTGGATGTGCTTGTGCATACTTGGTGTGCTGTGTGGACAATTTTATATGGGGAAATCTTCAATATAAGAACTTGCCCATGTATTATGATTTCGTCCTAAAACTGTTTTAATCAACCAAAGTATGGACACTAAACACTTGAATCTGGATGCCTGACTGTAATGCTCATTAATTCCAGAACTATAACACTTGCAGCAAGTATCAGTTAAGTAAACTCTTTTGTACTAGAAAACTTGTGTGATGGATTGTTCTGCATGTTATAGCTGCCATATTCTAGTGTTAATACTAGCTGAATAAGGTGGGGCATTCTAGCAATAAATAAATTTAAATTGGTTGCAATGAAAGAAGGTGCGTTATGATTGTAACATGTGGTCCAAGATTGTCAAAATCGCGATCCCATCTAAGATCGGAAGGGCGGGTTAGGATCATAAATCATAGGATCGTAACAGGGATCGTAAGATCCTATCTCAAGGCCCTTTCAATATTTTATATATCCCTTATGAATTTTTTATTGGAAAAAATGCACTTTCATAATATTTAAATTTGCATATATAATTAAAACATACACATAGTAAAGGAAAAAACTATAACTCGTCAAGTAGTTAAGCATAAGCAAACAACAACATTAAAAAGTCATGATTAATAAAATTCATAATCTTCAAAATGTTGGACAGCCCTTTCTTCATCCTCATCTCCATCCTTATCCTCATCCTCTTCCTTTTCCAATTGTTCTTCTTCCAAGTGTATGCTTTCATCATGTCCATCATCACCTTCACCTCCATCTTCGTTAGCAGCCATAAAGTCACCTTCTCCATCATCACCTTCATCTTTATGTATATCTTCATTACAATTTGTCCCTTCACTAGTTATCCATTCATCATTAGAAGGCACATCTTCAAAGTTATCCATCTCAATGGATTTTTTGACTTGTCTATCTTTGAACTTTAAGTTGTATATTACAAAGACCAAGTCATTCGTCTTCTTTTGGTGTAAATGATTTCTTCATTTTGTATAAACCTAATTTATTTTTGAAATACATCATTAGCAATTAAAACCCAAAGAAAGCAAAGGAAGCAACATTTAAATAAATGATTACACCTAATAAGAAAATAATCTTACCATTTCAAAAGCACTCCAATTGCATTCACATCCAGAAGAACTACAAGTCAAGTTCAATATTCGAATGGCAAACCTTTATAATTCAGGAAATTGCGCTCCATAAGAGTTCCACTACATAGTTGGAGCTTTTATGTCCTTTGTCATCAAAGCAACTTTTGAACCAAATAACCCCGTTCTAACCTTAAATTCATCAAGTTGTACATGAATCCTAGCCCTTTCATATATCAGGTATCATTCTTTCTAAGCATTCAAATAGCTCTTTTGTAACTTCAAAATCAACTTTAAAATAGGACTATAATGAAATTAAGGATTCAAATAGTATGTTGTTGCATGCAAGGGCTTATGAAGTTGGGACTCCCATCTTGAATCAATAATTTCCCAAATAGGCTCATAACTATAAAAAGGATGAATAATAATAAACATGCATTATAATTCATAATTCTTTTTAATGTTGAAATTAATAAATGGTAAAATTTAAATTACTAACTTTTTCTTGACATTATTAAAATTACTTTGAATCTTTTTCTTTGCACGATCCATTTCTTCATAAGTGAAACTCGTTGCTAGTTTTTCTTCAGAATCAACCAACTGAAGGACCTTGATAAGAGGATATGCAGCATTAAGACAAGTGATAACATTCTTCCAAAATTTGCTATCCATTGCCAATGATTGCACAATCTTTCCATCTTTTGCACTTGCAAATTTACTAATTTTTCATGTTTTAGAATTAAACATGCTCATTAATGTGCCTTTGTTGTTGTTAAGGCACCTTAAGGTTAGATAGGCAGTAGCAAAGCAAGTGACAATCAACCTAATTAAATCCTTTCCTTTTATAAAGTGACTCAACATTTCAATAACCATGGTCCTTGCATAAATATATGTTGTGGTCTTTCTAGTCTTAGCAATTGTCAAGCGATGGATTTTCAATTTTTTTTTCAAAATCCTCTAACATAAAATTAATAAAATGAGTAGCACAAGTTGTTCAGAAAATAATTTTCCTTTTCTCCATTAGCATTCCTCCTGCAGCCTTGTAATTTGTAGCATTATCAATGATCACTTGCACAATATTTAACTCATCTAATTTTTCAACAATCTCATAAAAAATCTCAAACACCTTATCAGCTATTTTTGAAAAATTAGATGTATCAACTGAAGATAAAAAGATTGTGCCCTTTGGGCTATTGATGAGAAAATTGCATATGGATCGCCTTTTTTTATCTGTCCAATCATCTGACATGATTGAGCAACATGTTTTTTTGTTTCACTGCTCTTTATGTTCCTCAAGCAATTTTGTAGTGCAAACAACCTTTTGATTCAAGTATTTTTCCCTTCATGGTAAGAAGGAGTCTTTAACCTAATTCCATATTTTCCAATCAATTGACACATATTTATAAATTTTGGATTTTTCATACAATTAAATGGAATTGTACTAGTGTAGAAAAACTTAGATATTTGTTGACATACTTCTTCCCTCAAATCTTTTTTGAACATTTGATTAATTGTAGATTGAATTTTTCCTACACTAGAAGTGAATTTTTTCAAAAGTGATCCTTTTTGAACATTTTCATTACCTTCTCCTCCTCCAACTGATGCATTATTATCAACATCATTACTATTGCTATCATTTTCAAAGAAACCTTATTTTTTTTATATGCGATTTCTATTGATTTTGACATATATTTCATCATTTTAATCTTAATATCATCTGGTACATTTGGACAAGAACCTGTATCCATATGGCTACCAGCTAGATGATGTTTTAGTCTATAAGCACCTGTAGTCATTGTTTTATCATAATATTAGCATCTAAATTTTCTGGCACTTCCATCAACTTCAAAATAATGCTCTCAACTTGCATCACTTTTATTTTCAGTAGCATTTTTCCTTTTTAAATTTGGCCTTGAACTAGAGGAAGCCATATACAAAAATTTTAACGATATTATAAACAATTGATTCAACACTTTTTAAAAAGTTTTTCAATTATTATAAATTTATAATATAAAATTTAAAATTAATATAATTTATTACAAAATGAATAAAATTTAAAATTAATTTAAGTTTATAACTAATTAATTTACATTAAAAAAAGCTGCAATGGTCGTGAGTAAGATTATAAACCATGAACAATTTCAATTCATTGTTGATTTATGGTTTGATTTTGATCCATGTTTTTCTATAACCAGTAACATTTCAAAGTATAGCAACCTGTGAGGTTTTAACATAAGTACTCATTTAGTGTTAATTTATTAAAAATAAGTATTTTTCATATTTTGACACATTATTTTGATTTCAAACTATTAATTTTTTTAAATGAGGAAAACAGTGATAAAACTTAAAAATTACAGATAGTGAAATGCAGTTCTAAAGCTCAATTAAAGCAAAATTCAAATTTTATTAATGAAAAATGAGATTTTTTTAGAGGTTATTTAGACCTTATCTTT
>JANHAO010005742.1:0-22233 GCA_026873985.1 Saraca asoca | reverse complement strand
CTTCTCTCATCTTAGCATCAAGTTCATTGAGAGTAGGCTCAATCAATTCCCACCCATCAGGATATTTGGTCCGGTTAGTCCTCACGTTTGGCATTCTTCCTATGAAAGCTAGAGAAATGGAATTAACAAACTGAAAAAATGCAGATATTCAGTGCATTATACGTGGAATAACACAGAATATGGTCACTCTAGTGATCATATTCTTAGACAAAGAAACATTACCAAGAAGCACGCTACATACATCCAAAGACAATCATAAATTTTATCAAGGAACAACATGACAAGCCACAGGGAGACATTATTATAAGCGATAACTGCATCACATTGAAATCCTAAAACCAATCCTCAAGTTTCTTCTCTAACGAAATCTTACATTTCATATATGCCTAGGGTCAATATCAGCTACATGCAAACACTACAGATTTTAGCTACTTTCAAGCTAGAATTAAAACTCAACCTCCAACCACATACATTCTTATTTACCCAAGGTAATATAATAAACTATAAAATTCCTTTTAATTCACAAAGTTCATCAAGGTTTAAGAAGCCATGTGCTAATGATAACTAAGAAGTGAAAGAGGCCACATAAGCATAGAACAGGGGCTGGTAGACTTGTAAACAGACTTGCAAACCATACTGTCTATCCACAAGAAATACCACAAAAAAATAGGTGCAATGTAATCAGATAAACCATAAATGCAGCAGATAAACACACTGAAGCACAATGCATAAGATAATAGGATTAAATAAGTGCTGAGATTTCAATCCAATAGTATAGTCCAGCAACAGAAGTTAGTACTCAGACTAATGATAATAATGACAATGATAGTAATATCACAAAACATAGGATTAAATAATAACAATGAAGCGTTTTCACACGTAGCCAGCATTTGTCATCAGTTGATATAAAGCATTAACTCGTATCGAGTGCGGCACTCCAAAAAACTAGCATTTCGCCTTCTCATCCAGACATAAAAAGTTATAACACTTCATCCGAATCTTTGGCATTATGCGTAGTTCTTCCAATTCAGTCCATATATCCTCCTCACTGTAGAAATGAGGTCTACTTTGCTCAAGGATGGTGAGACCCCTCTTTGCAAGTTGAGTCTGCCTTTCAAGCATAGAAATAGATCTATCGTAAGAGTAGTTTGCTTCTTTGACTGCATCGACTAGATCCTTGATTCCCATTGACATATTCTCCATGTGCGTGTCCATGACGCCAAACATAGGCGCCTTGTGCTTGGAGCCATTTGACGAAGAAGTTCCATGACTATGGATATTGTTAGCACCAAATGGACTGAAAGCATCCATGTGGCCAGCTAATGGGGTTTCGTTGTCCATGACTATATTAGTTTGGAAGGGTCAATGCCTTTAGCTAAGTCGTTTAGGTTGATTCCTTCCCTCTCCCAACGATTACTCACCTCACTAACACTTTGAACATGCCTACTTGTTGCTCTATTCACAGTATACAATCCGAAAAGCTTGTCATAGTGCTGCACTTTCGTTCGCATCCATTTTGCCACTTCAAGCTTGGCCTACACAGTAAGACAAATTCCGATTAGTTGCCTAGAATCATTGCTACTTGCACTATGCACAGTTAAGATTTTCTTTTAAAAAGGGAACCATATGGTATATAGGTACATAAATACAAATTACCTCACATATCTCCTTCCATACTTGGGGCTCTGCCTTAAACAGTTGGGTAACCAGATCCCAGGCAATTCTACTCTACACGTTGAATAGATCATAGCACTTACCAAAATGATCTTTCAATGTCTTGAGCCGATTCTTGATATGCTCTTTTATAATGTTTGGCCCAAATGTGGCTTGGAGAGTGCTCATCAACTCGGCATACCCAATTGTAGATAATTGGCTGTCAATATAATTTCCCCTTGCCCATTGCTCCAATATACAGTTAATTAAACAAGCGTCCATTTGTTTTGTCCACCTCAGACTTGCATATATGGAAGTTCCAGCCTCATATGTTGGCCTCCTTGATCTTGGTATCTTGTATGCTACACATCAACAATGGTTAATTGTTTAAAGTATGAATATCAAACATAAATTATGGCATCAAGAGTAATGTAAAAGGAATACATTAAGTAGACATTCAATTAAGGAAGTTGTCATAGCATGAAAGTCATACAACGCCACATAAAGCATAAGATTACAAGTCTAGCAATATTTGTGGTTATGAGTTTTGTTCATAATCAGCCCACATATGGGTTGCTATGTTGTCCCTCAATTGAACCCCTGCCTTGTAGTCCTCATCTTGATTTTATATGACATGGTCATCCACAGCGAGCGTTGAAGATTGTAGTAGTTCTCTATCAACTTCATCAATTAATCTCTCATCAGGAACCTCCCTTATTAAAAAATTATGAAGTATACAACACGTTATGACAATCTCAATCATAGTTTGCTAGGGGTAAGCTGGTTCAGTTTTGCCAGCTATTATTGGAAATCTCTTCTTTAGTACTCCAAAGGCTCGTTCAATCACATTACGTAATGACGCGTGTTGATGGTTGAATAACTCTTTCGCATTTTGTTCACATCGTTGGAATATTTATTATGAATAATTTTCAGAGTGCACGAGTTGGGCTGACAGAGGCCCAATAAGAGCCATAACCCACTGGGAGTAGGCGTAAATTAGAGGATCAAGATCGTTCGGCGAGGACACTAGGATATCGGGTGCGAGCTGAGGACGGTAAGCAACATTGCGATCGGGAAAGTGGCTCATTGAGAAGACCTTCCACTTATTAATGAATGGGGTGTCCCTCCAACTGACCATGAGGAGAGCAACTAGGCGAGTACTGTGAGGCCAACTAAAACTTCTAGCTCACCCACCAGCACAACACTGGGTCGTGAGGTTAGTGAGCTGGGCACATGTACAGAGCCCAGTCAGCAATCTGAGGCATACATTTCCAGCTAAAAACTCAGCCTCTAAACTGACACATCAACACTCCAAAAGTCTAACAATAATTTACCCAACAGTAATTATCTGATGCCAAGCATTGAATGCCCGATGTGGTGGAAATAATCATTTTACTACTTGTAAAAATTACATTTGTAATCCTCTCCCTTTCTATAAATAAAAATGGGTGGTCATTGTAAAAAAGAGAAAGGAATTTACATGCAGAAATTCTGCCAAATACAAAGAGAGCACTGTGAGAAAGTACTACCATTGTATTCAAACATTGCAAAACAACCTTTAGTTGATAATCAAAATCAGCATGGATGCAGAGGCCAACTTGGCTTTAGTTGAATTACGATAAAACTTTTGGTGTTTGCTGTCTTTCTTCTCTCCATTATCTTTCTTTTCTATTTTCTGCCATATTCAGCTTGCAGATTAGGGTGATATTGAACTTTAATCTGTTGACCAGCTTTTGGTGTCAACATTTTGGCCCTAGAAGGAGGGCCCCTATTGCACACTCTTTATCTTTTATCTCTGGTAAACTGTTTAAAGCTATTTCAAGCACAATGGTGAGAGGAAAAGCCACCAGGAGTATAAAAATCACTATTGGCTAAGCTGAAGGCCAGACGTAGCAGCGGAGCATAGTTACCCCTACGGTAGGTGCCAATACCGGCACAGCCTCCTTCATCCCGCACTAATTCATAGCTCCCAAAACTAACAAAGCTCAGACTTAGCACTAATGCCAAGTGGCACTTGATCAGCGTCAGGAGGCACTTAAGAACACCATGAAGGAGTTGGCTAATATGGTTAGAGCCTTGGCCTAGGTGCATGCCTAAGGTGCACATAGACAGGGTGAAATTGTCGCACCCAAGGGTGGACATCATCAGCTAGGGCCTCAGCATGAGGAATAAGTTAGGACCGAGCATCACCGAATCGATTTGCTGCATTCGTCCAACTCGCGGCTAAGGTCCGAAGTCCACCAAGTTTGAAAGGATAAGGGAGATGACTAACAATGTGAAAGCTCGCACCAGGACAAAAGCTCGCATGAAACCAATCGCAAGCAAACAATGGACTGCAATTTATCTGGCCACGAGCACGATAAGAGGCATAAAACTTTTGACTGACATTCTCATAGTAAATGAGACGAAAGGAACCAGTGAACTTCCAGTCACCAATCTAAGTATTGGTACCCAATGATCGAAGAATTACTCTAGATGATGGAACAACTGGTGAAGAACTCTATACCCTAGGGAAATCGAGTATCTCACAAGGAGAGAACTTCTTTCTTTAGCATAATAGAGATAGAGCCCCTTTCTTGAAGGTTTAAGATCCCAAACATTCCTTTGTATAATGGAGATAGCGATCCCTACAGCCATTTGGATGCTTTCAACATCTAGATGGACTTGCAAACTTCTAATTCATTGGTAAAGTGTTGAGTCTTCCATGCTATGCTTGGAGACATCCCACAGACATGGTTTAGAAGTCTCCTAGCTCGCAACATAAGGAGTTGAGAGGAATATCAAATGAAGTTCCTTAATTAGTATAGGGCGTTAAAGAAGCAACTCACCCCGTCCTGCCACTTAGCAACGGTCTGCCAGCGAAAGGCCAAGTCACTCAAGGACTATATCACCAAGTTTTGACGTGAAGTTAGCAATGTGGAAAACCCATCAAATGAGAGTTTCCTCACGACAATCTCAACCGGACTCTGAAAGGATGGGAAATTGTATGAGGACATATACAAGTCCCCCCTCAAGAGCTTGGGTGAGTTTTATGAGTGGGCCACCAAGGAGATCCAATGGAAAGAAACCTTTGGTCCTAAGAAGTTGAACAAGAAGAATAAGGCGAGCACTTCCAATCGAGGTAAGAAGAGAAGTGGAGGCGGGAGTAGCAAAAAGGGCCAAAAGGGGCGCTATAGAGGCCAAACCACAAAGAAAGCTTGAAATGAGTAGTTTCAACCTCAAAGTCACTACGATACCTATACCATTTTGTCAGATATGCTAGACAAGATCTACGCAATCTAGAGGGATAATGAAGATTTTGGTAGGCCCAAGCCCTTGAGGGCCCTTATCGAGAAGAGAAACTGCAACAAATTCTATGCCTACCACAGCAAAGTCGAGCACAACACTTCAGATTGTTGGGCATTAAAGGATGCCATTGAAGACCTCATTAAAAGAAACCACCTAAGGGACTATGTGGTTAGATCCCCAGGGCAGCGACCCCTGCGTCCCCAGCAGCTTGTGCTGTAGCGTCACCAAACTCCCAAGCACGGGGAAGCACCCTTTATGAGGACGATCTTCACCATACATGATGGACCTCACATTGCAGGTACTTCGAATCGGTCACACGACCGCTATATGCAAGCGACGGGTCATGTCCTTCCTATGAGTCATGTGAAATGTGAAAGACTCACCAAAAAGGCTAAAGTAGCTTCAGACAACATCTCATTCTCAGAGGAAGATGCGCAAGGAGTTCATTATCCTCACAATGATGTGATTGTCATCCAGGCAAAGATTGGCAATGCTGAGATGAGAAGGATAATGGTTGATACTGGGAGCTCCGTTAATGTGATGTACAAAGGATGCTTCGACCAAATAAGCATGAGCATGAGTCAGCTGGATCCTTCACTTGAGTCCTTTTACGATTTCACGAGAGATGGGATACTCTTGATGGGATGAATTGAACTCCCACTCACTTTAGGGGACCTTAATCAGCAAGCGACCATCATGGCATATTTTTTTATCATAAACTGCCTTTCGGCCTACAATGTGGTATTGGGACAGCTCGCCATGAATGATTTTGATATGGTGACATCAACCAGGACATTGACCATAAAGTTCCCGACCTTGAACAGAGTCAAAAATGTGTAAAAGGAGTAGCAAGTAGCTCGGCACTACTACAAGGACATGGTTAAACTTGGAGTCTAAGGGAAAAAGGTGAATGTGGTGTTTGGAGGAGAACCCTGAGCAACGAGTGCAAAAAAAGTTAGCCACGACCTTGACCCTCGAGAGATAGAAGCTAAGCGAGCCATTAGACCAGTTGAAGAGCTTAAGGACGTGTGAGTAAGCGAGGCAAATAAAGAAAGATGCCTTAAGTTAGGGAAATGCCTACCAGCCGATGTGAAAGCACAAATGACAGGACTTCTCAAGGCAAATATGGACATCTTCATCTAGAACCATGAAGACATGGTGGGCATTGATCTGAATGTAATATCGCATAGACTGAATATTGATCCTCGAGTCAAACTAATCTATCAAAAAAGAAGACTAATGATAGTCAAACGCTACACTGCACTGAAGGAAGAGGTGGATAGGCTCTTAGCAAATAACTTCATCCGAGAAACGCATTACCCCACTTGGGTGGCTATTCTTGTCCTCGTCAAGAAAAAGAACAGAAAGTGGAGGACGTGTATTGATTTTATTGACCTTAATAAGGCATGCCCCAAAGATAATTTCCTTTTGTTGAGGATAGACCAGCTTATAAATGCGACAGTAGGGCATGAGCTCCTCAGCTTCATGGATGCCTATTCGGGGTATAACCAAATTCCTATGGCCACACAGGATGAAAAGCATACCTTATTCATTATTGATTATGGGTTATACTGTTATAAGGTAATGCCTTTTAGGCTCAAGAATGCGGGGGCTACTTACTAGCGATTAGTAAACATGATGTTTTGAGAGCAGATTAGCAAAATCATGGAGGTATATATTGACGACATGTTGGTAAAGTCCAAACAGCTCGTCGATCACGTTCGTGACCTAGAAGAAATGTTTCAGACCCTGAAAAGGTATCAGATGAAGCTGAACCTACACAAATGTGCATTCAGAGTTGCCTCAAGTAAATTCCTTAGTTTCATAGTTAATAATAGAGGGATCGAAGCAAACCCAGAGAAAATTATAGCACTCTTTAATATACATTCCCCCACTAGTCCTAAAGAAGTCCAAAGCTTAAATGGCCAGATCGCTGTGCTTAGTAGATTCATTTCGAAGGCGACGGAGAAATGTATTCCCTTTTTTGATGTCCTAAAAAGGGTGAAGAGATCAGAATAGACCCCAAAATGTGAGGTCACTTTTCAGGAACTCAAGTTGTACCTCAAACGAGCACCTCTCTTGTCCAAACCAAAAGAAGGTGAGAGATTAATTGTATACTTAGGGATATCCTAGCTTATCTTGACCACGGTCCTAACATGAGAAGAGGGAGGAACTCAACTCCCCATCTATTATGTAAGCAAGAGACTGTTGAATATCGAAATGAGATACTTACCCATGAAAAAGCTCATTTACTACTTGGTTATTACCTTAAGAAAGTTATGACCCTACTTCCAGGCCCACAGCATAAGGGTCCTTACACAATTCCCATTGAGACAAGTCTTGCAGAAGATAGACCCCTTGGGACAGCTGCTTAAATGGGCAATAGAGCTTGCCCAGTTCGACATCGAATATAAGCCTAGATTAGCCATCAAGGGACAAGCGCTGGCCTACTTCATTATAGAATTCACAGGGTCCATGCAAGAGGAGGAGGAGATTCCTGAGACCCTATGGTGGGAATTATATGTTGATGAGTTATCCAGCAACCAAAAAGTTAAAGTAAGGATGCTTCTCGTCAGTTCAGAAGGACACAAAGTCTTCTGCGCTCTAAGATTTAGCTTTTGAGCCACTAATAACAAAGTTGAATGCGAGACCTTATTAGTGGGTTTGTTATTGGCCAAGGAGGTATGAGTCAAAAGATTAAAGATTTTTAGCGACTCTTAACTTATTATCTGCCAGGTGAAAGGTGAATACTAGGCTCGTGGGTCAAAGATGATGAGTTATCTCCAAAAAGTCCAAGAATTGTTAAGTTCTATCCAATAATATGAGATCAATCAGATTCTGTGAGCCCAAAATGCGTATGTTGATGCTTTGGCTCATCTATCCACCATTGAAGATCTCGATCTCATAGAAACAATCCTGGTAGAGCTCCTTCCATCCCTAAGTATTGAGCAACAAGATGTCATGATGGCGATCGCCAGAGCGACTAACTCTTGGATGAATCCGATCCTAGACTTCCTATAGAATGATAAGTTGCCAGAAGATAAACTAGAGGCATGACATTTGCAAGCACGAGAAGCCAGATACTACATCTGCGATGATGCACTTTACAAGAGAGGGTTCACAATCCCACTTTTGAGATGCATCGATGGCGAAGGTTACAACACTATCCTAGAGGAGATTCATGTAGGTCATTGCAAAAATTATGCTGGAGGGCTGTCCTTGGCACAAAAAGCTCTTCAACAGGAGTTCTACTAGCCGACAATGAAGCAAGATGCTATAGACCTCATTAAAAGGTGTGATAAGTGCCAAAGGTTCACAAAAGTGCCACAAGCTCTACTAGCCTACCTAAAGGAAATGACTAGCCCATGGCCATTCACGGTATGGGGAATGAACTTGATTAGACCGCTTCCTAAGGCTCAAGGAAATTGCAAGTATGCAATAGTAGCCGTGAACTACTCCACCAAGTGGGCAGAGGCAAAGAAACTTACTGAAATCTCATCTTCCAAGGTCAAAAAGTTCATGTGGAACAACATTATCTACAAGTTTAGGGTCCCTCAGTAGATTGTGACCAATAATGAGACTTAGTTTACTAGCGAGTAGTTCCTCAAGTTCTGCGATGACCTCTAAATCACTAAAAGCTTTACAGCTGTAAACCATATGCAAGCTAACGGGCAGGTAGAAGCTATCAATAAGATCATCAAGAGGATCTTGAAAACTAAGTTAAAAGCTAAAAAGGGAGCTTAGGCGAATGAATTGCAAACGGTGCTCTGGGCCTACAGGACCACACCTTGTAACTCCATGGGGAAAATCCCTTTTTCGATGGTATACAGATGCAAAGCAATAATCCCAACGGAACTTGACATTGCAACACAGTAAAGAATCACCTTCAACCCAGAAGACAACGACTAGCTGCTCACTACAAACGTGGACCTTATGGAAGAAGCAAGAGAAAGGGCTAGCCTTAGCATTACTGCCTATTAACAACGTGTTGCGAGGCACTACAACCGCAAAGTACGAGCTCAAAAATTCAAGCCTGACAATCTTATCTTATGTCTCATTCTTTTTGGAGCACATAAACCTAGCGAGGGGACCTTAGGACCGAACTGGGAAGGTCCTGACCTCGTTAAAAGGATCGTGAGTGATGGAGCCTATCACCTAGCAGACATGAATGGAATAGAGTTCCCCCAAGCTTGGAACTCCAAGCACCTTCGTCACTACTATCAATAAGTGTCTCAACGTATAAGAGTTTCTCCATTGTAAATGTGTATGTAATTCTTTAAATTTTTGTGGAATAAGATTTGAAGAGAATACTGTGTAAAGTAACGTGTTATGAAATATAGTAACAGTTGATATAGCATATTGAATTCTTGTCCTAATATAAGTAAACAATTTCATATATTCAAGTATGAAAGTAACAAAGAGAGATATGTGCAGCTTTCATCACAATAAAGTCATTCCATACAAATTGTCTACAAAGTTGGTTACAGATCTCAGAAAAGAAAATCAAAGTTACATCCTAAGAGGCTGAAGCCTCGGGAGCCAGGTCTTCATCAGGTTAGGGGTTAGAAGCTGGAGCATCAGGAACTTCAACCATTGGAGTAGTATCAGCGGCTCGCGTGCCACTTTCTCCTGGAACAATGACTTCAGTGGGAGGAACTTTGACCTAAGCACTTTGTTTCTTTGTTGAGAAGCTGGCCTTGGCAGCTCTCTTTTTGTAGCGGTCCATGGCTTCAAGAGCTTGAGGGCCAAGAAAAAGAAGTCTAGCTCAGGATGTTCCTTCCACAAAGTGTAGAAGAATGCAGCGTAGGTCTTGGTCTTTGCTTCCTTGGCCACTTCTGCCACCAATGAAGATGTCTCTGCTTTAACCTTAGCCACTTCCTCCTTAGCTAGCTGAACTTCTTTCTTCAATGCCTCCAACTCTTCAGCGGTAGCCTCGGCTCACTACTCTGTAGATCTCGCCCTCTCCTCAGCAGTATCGGCCACCTTTATCGCTAACCACGCCTGCAACTGGGCTTCATCCAGCTTTATCTTGGCCTTATTTAGATAATTCATTATGAAGCCAAGATTCAGCACAACAGCCTCACTACGCATTACCTGGCTAGACAGAGTAGTCTCCAACTCTTTAACCTTCTCCTTCAACTTTAGAACCTCAGCTATCGAGATCTCCAGCTCGTCTACGAGAGCGAACTTCTCATCATCTTGGCCTCAAAGTGCTTCCTCAATCTTTATCAGTGTTAATAGGCTCTGTAAGAGCAAATAACAAGGTTAGACTACAATGCAAACATAGTGATCAAGGAAAGAAGCAACACTTACCACAAGGCTGTCGTAAGCCGTATATCCTACCAACCTCCCAATAGTGAACTCCTGGGCCTTCAGCACCTTGATCCTACTGCTAGACCCCAAGATTGTGCTCATGCTATTAATGAAGATGTAAGCATACTCTTCTATTTTAGAGCCGGGCTCCACCAATGGTCTCGCAGTCTTGACCTCCGATGTTGCACACTTACAAGAGGTTACCTTTTTCTTTCCTTTATCAACCTTCCATTCCTTGGGATGAGGACCAGAAGGGGTAGCGACATCAGCTGTAACCACTTTTTCAGGTCACAGTGTTGGGGCCGATTTTTACGAAGGGATCATGATCGAGGTTGCTGGCTGATCTATGACAACTAGAGTCACATTGATCTCAAGGGCCAGAGGCTGCTCGGTAGTGACCGAAGTTGAATCTGTCTCAAGGGCTGGATGGCCTCTTCCTCATTGTCCAAAAGCGGTGACCTAAGTATAAGCTCCATCACTTTGCCATAATCATTAAAGTTAGCAGGCCTAACCTCTGTTGATTAACAGATCCTGACCTCCTTTGTAAGCTCAGTGTCTTTCACTTGAACGAGCTTGTAATAGAAAAAGAGGCTTTCATCGAACTGGAAGTTATTCTTGAGATTATCGGATGTTGTGAACTGGTCTAAGATCTCCAACTCCTTAGCCCCTAGTGTAGGCCTTTTATCGGTCTCATTTACAAAATCGAGCAAAGGTCAGAATCAAGAATAAATATTAAAGAACTACCAAATTCACTCACTCCCGGTCTACCTACGCAGAATGAGAATAAAGTCAAAATTTTGAGGTAGTACAACGAGGAGCAAGAAATGTAGAACCAACAAGATTTATAGTGCCCCGCATTAGACTTCCCCTTGGCATCTCCCTTCGGCAAGATACTTTTATATGGCGTCTGTCGAGCTGAGAGGTAGTAAAGCCCATCCTCCGAGTTCACGCATCTGAGGTTATACAGGTAGCACAGAGTTCCAAGTGATGGTAGCGGAAGGCCGTTGCCTAAATGGATTAGGGCTAACGAGATGAGCCAAGTATAGGAGTTTGGTGTGAGCTAGAATGGGCTAAGTTTTATTTTATTTAAAAAGTTAACAACAAAGGGCTGCATGGGAAACCTGAGTCCCATTGTGAGGTGCTGGAGATTGATAGCAATGAAACCTCCAGGAGGATGGGAAGCGTAATCGTCTGGAGCAGGGGCCATGACACTACACCCTTTGGGGATCCAGAACGATTGGATGGCGAATCTAATGTCACGAAGGCACACGATCGAAGCATGTAGCTTGAATACTTGGCAGTTTGGACGCTACCCCACGATGGCCCCTCGGCCCTCGATATGGCCTGGATGGGCATTGAATTCCATAACGACCTCTTTCTCACTCAAGGCTGCTTCATCAGCATGTCACGTGACTCCCGCACTCTAGGATGAGTTTGGTTCATTGTCCTTGTCCCTAATTAGATGACGGTAATGTGCATGACCTACTCCCATCTATACAAAGAAAAAGACCGATCAGGTCATTGAGAGCGAGCCGTACCGGAGAGTAAGACTAACGACCCCTCTACACTACAGGCCATGCACACCCTAAGTCACTACATCAACAACCTAGACTCCAAAAAATGGAGAAGACACAACAACTAAATCCCAGAATCCTGAAAGGATAAAAAAAATATCTAAAGACCCTAAAGTCTACCAACAAGCCAACTACACCAGTTCAAAGAAGCCGAGACATTTGAATAAGCTCTACCTATCAGCCTTATCGTCTATCAACCAGTTACAGTCAAGTTCCCTACTACCTACAAAAGGGGAAAATGCAGAAAAAGCACAAGGAAAAAGGAGACATCCTATGATTTATGAAGATAGAAGATTTGAAGCAGTTTGCAATAGTAGTTTCCGGTAAAGAAAGCTTGAGCAACAATCGAAAAATTGGACCAAAACAAGCAAAAATGAGCGGTGGAGGAGCTATCACAACAACCAAAGAGGTAAATGAGCAAGGAGAAACCGGGACTTTGGAGATTTCAAATGGCAATTGAGAGGGAGAGAGAAAGCCCCGTCAATTTATAAAGGGATGCGATCCCACCGTTGGATCAAAGGATCTGTCAATTACCCACGATCCAACAGCTCGAAGGAGGACAGCAGCCAGCTCATGATGACGTAGCGCATACGTATCAAAATTAAGAGTAATTATTGCTAACCATCATTTGAAATTGAAAAGTTATGTATGAGATGAACGGGAGTACCAAATGACTCGTGAGGCTGTAGATGCATAGCATTGGACTACGATGACGTTTTGAAACCTTGCGTCCAAAAAGTACATTATGCACAAAAATCTTGTGTGGGCAGTTTCAAGATCTCGTGTCCAAGAAGTGCTTTACGTACAAAAATCTTATGTGGACAGTTTCAAGATCTCGCATCCAAGAAGTACTCTACGTATAAAAATCTTATGTAAGTTGCGTCCAAGAAGTGTTCTACGCACAAAAATCTTACACAAGCCATGTCTAAGAAGTGCTTTACACATAAAAATCTTACACGGACAATTCCAAAATGTCACATCAAAGAAGTGCTAACCACACATAAAAATCTTGCATGAGCCGCATCCAAGAAGTGCTCTATGCACAAAAATCTTACGTGGACAACTCCAAGACCTCACGATCAAGAAGTGCTAGCTAGGCATAAAAATCTTGCGTGAGCCGCGTCTAAGAAGTGCTCTACGCACAAAAATCTTGCGTGGATAATTCAAAGACCTCGCATCCAAGAAGTACTAGTCATGTATAAAAATCTTGCACAAGTCACATCCAAGAAGTGCTCTATGCACAAAAATCTTGCGTGGACAATTCCAAAACTCCATATTCAAGAAATGCAAGCCATGCACCAAACTCTTGCACGAGCTAATATGTACACACAGCCCACATGGAAACTCAGTCTTGTGACGGGGACGATGCTCGAGCACTCTACCACTTAAGGCCTCAAAATCACTTTAATGCTCATGCTTTTTGCCAGTTAGAGCGAGCCGACATAATCAACTGATCTTGCATGTGGCACATATCCTTTGAGTTGAAACTTACTAGCTTAAGCCTATTGGCAAAAATTTTACTTTTAATAACTGGGGTCGATTAACCCGTTAAACACTCCTTATAATGATTATCAAGTTATGATTTTGCAAGAGTTAGCCATGTTGCCTTAGCAATCAATTGAATCATCAATATGATGGACTTGTAAAGACAAAAGATATGAATGTAATGCCTCAAATTTTATTAAGAGGCCTCATTCAACAAGGCAGATTTATATCAGAAAATCTGATATACAAGAATAAAGCAAATGTCTAAAGCTACTTATTCAACAAAGGGAGGGAGAACCAGCCTCCAGGAGACAAACTCCCATCAGATGAAACACCCACCAACACAGCTGCTCTTGCTTATAACCTTTCTTAGCCAATAGTTCCTTTCCTGATTCAAACCTAGAACAACTCAAAAATGAATCATGAGTTTGGTTGGCAAGGTTGGACCTCACAAAGGAGCCGTGAGGAAGTAATCCTAGATCTGCACAAAACTTCCCAAGAGCCAACAAGAAGAGTTATGTGGGGAAGCCATGTGCAACAGGCCATTCGTACCTCCAAAACCTTTGCAACGAACCATACGTGCCCCAAAGAGCTTCACTCGAGCCAAACTGCTAAAAGCACGGAGGGCTTAACTAAAGCATCCATCAGGCAATCTCATTGAGAAGCAAGAAGAGCCTCTCAAGCTTTGATAAACCAGTTTGGGTTCATCAAATGACTCAAAAGACATTAGGCTATTCTAGATCAGACGGTCCAGAAAAAATGAGATCGCTACGCTGACGATTGGAAACTATGCACAGTGAGAAGTATGGCCTAAAGCAAGAGAAATATAAGTCTGAAAGATAGAAAAGACAACACGGCAGTCTGAGCATAAAGACTTATCCATCCTACAGACTGTAGACAAAGACTTTGACTACTAGTTGCAATTCTCAGCCCTCAAAGTGAGCTGAGAGTTGGGGGCTTATGCTATAGGTAATTTTTGAAGTGCACAAGTTGGGCTGGTTGAGGCTCGGTAAGAGGCATAACCTACCGGGAGGAGGCCCAAATTGGAGAATCGAGATCGCTCAGTGAGGACACCAGGCCATCGGGTGTGAGCTGAGGACAATGAGTGAAATCTAGCTTGTTAAGAAGACCTTCCACTCATTAGCGAATGGGGTGTCCCTCCAGTCGACCACGGGGAGAGCAACTAGGCGAGTACTGCGAGGCTAGCTAAAGCTTCCAGCTCATTGTGCATTGCACCGGGTCGTGAGGTTAGTGAGCCACGCGCATGTATAGAGCTCATTTAGCAATCTGAGGCACACGTCTCCAACTGACAGTTCAACTTCTAAACTGACACATCAGCCCCCCAGAAGTCCGACAATGATTTGCTTAGCATTAATTACCTGACGTCAAGCATTAAATGCCTGGTGCAATGGAAATAATCATTTTGCTACTTGTAAAAATTATGTTTGTAACCCTCCCCCTTCTATAAATAGGAAGGGGTGGCCATTGTAAAAAAGAGAGAGGAATTTGCATGCAGAAACTCGATCAAAATACAAAGAGAGCACTGTGAGAGAGCACTGCCATTGTATTCAAATATTGCAAAATAACCTTTAGCTGATAATCAAAATCAGCATGGACGTAGGGGCCAACTTAGCTTTAGTCGAATCACGATAAAACTTCTAATGTTTGCTGTGTTTCTTCTCTCATATCATCTTTCTTTTCTGTTTTCTGCCACATTCAGCTTGCAGATTAGGGTGATATTAAACTTTGATTTGTTGATCGGATTTTAGTGTCAACAATATTTAAATTTAAATTAAAAAAAATTATTTTATTTATAATTTTTTTAATTATATTTATATTATTATAAAATTTATCAAGGATTTCACTGAAATTTATTTTATTTGATTTAAAATATAATTCATTATATAATTACGTGTGTTATATAATGATATTATTAGTTAATTATATAATATTTGTAAATTATTATATAAAGAATATAAAATTATTAGTTAATGGTATTATATTAATAAGAAGTTATAAGAAAATTTATAAAAATAATAAAACTTATTTTTAATATATATTTTAGTTCCTCTCTTAATATTTGCTCTTATTAAGTATATCAAAAAGTAAAATTAGAATCTAAGATAAATATTGTTATCTATAAGAATTAAAATAAAATTTTCATCTTTTACCAAATAAACTACATGGCAAATTCTTTTTTTGTAATCTTTTATAATTTTTTATTTGATATGCTTATAACGTATAATAATGTAGATTAATAATGGGTCTATGGGTAAAACTTGGGCTTTGCCCATAAGCTTAGATTTAGGCCTTAATTGAAAAATGGACAAAATTTTATGTGGGCTTGAACTTGAGCCTAATGTGAAAACCTGTTAATTTCTATGGGCTTTGGCCTGGCCTGGACCAACTAAGCCCATGAACAGGTCTATGTTTAATCAATCCCCCAGAGAAGTCAACCAGCATTTAACTGAGTTCCGAGTTTATACTATTCATTCAGGTTGATCTGGCACATGGTCTATCAGATATGGTATGTATGATATTAGAAGCCAACCAAAGTTTTCATGAGAAATGTTGAAGGGGCAATCCTCATTCGTCACACACTTGCAATAGAAATGAATTAAAAACCAACCACAATTATTTGATGGGACAAGCCTCGTCATTAATTATTAATAAATTAATAAAGAAATGCAGATAGCATCCTCAAAATGCATACGCGCTAATTTCCCCATTCTTATATAAACTCCCCACACCCACGCGCTCTCTCCCAATTCTTACTTCTCACTTCCTCGCCCAAAGCCTCAAAGTAATTTGATGCAGGGTGGTCTCGTTCTCTTCTCTTCTCTTCTTCGTTCACGTTGTCGGAGACTAGCGAAGATGGCATCTACAGCAAGAAAAATCAGAGAGTTTCGAGACAGTAATCAATCCAGAGGATGTGATCTTGAAAGGCTAGAAAATTTTCATTTCTCCTTTGAAATACAGTGTCTGGACTGGTTGCACACAGTCCTTTTTTTCTTTTATCTGCTCATCTATCTTCTTTCTTTTTTTTTTTTTTCCTGTGATTGGCATTTGTTATTGATGGTTAAGGGCGCTGAATTATCTGAATTTTAGATTATATTAGATGATATTTTTAATAAATAGCTTGTTGCTTTTTTCTTTCCTCTTACACATATCGATTTAACCAAATAAACCACCAATTGGATTAGGATTGCCGGTCATGTTCCTGTCAGCATGCTTGATCAACCCAATGCTCATTACCCAAATGGTTAAGTGGGAAGAGATCTTGAAAGGTTAACAAATCTCATTTCTCCTTTGATATATTGTGCATGTCGCTGTAATTGCTATGAGTTACTATTCGTCTATCTCCCTCAGAAAGCTTATTGTGCTCTTCATTGTAACATGCTCCGTATTTCCCCACTGTTTATTGTTTGTGAACTAGATTGATCATTCGAAAGCACAATTGACTGGTATTCCTATTTCTCAGTAAAATTTTAGAAATTTAAACAAGCACTTTAAGCCAGGGAGAAGGTTAATTCCATTCTCTCTCTCTCTCTCTCTCTCTGTATATATATATATATATATATATATTATCAATTTGTGTCGGTTATTTTCTTTGTGAAATAGGTTTAATCATTGATGGCTCTGCAGGTTATTGCTCTCCTTTCTCGTCAACTCTTATGGTGCTTGAGGTTGGAATCCTTGCAATGCACTGCCAAGGGTCATCATCTTTTGACATACATCCAGCCAATTCATGGACTTTTGTTTTTGTTATATTTATCCACTTCGGTGCAGCTTTATACAATATTAAATGCTTTCTCCCTGGCTCTAGATGTTTCCTCCCTCTTTCGTTCGGCTTGTCTATATCATTTGGATGCTTCACTTGCCCATGTAAGTTGACTTTGCCCGTAATTGGATTTTGAAAGTGGCTGAAAAATTTTATGACAGTCTTTCCGATGGTACAGTTCATGTTCAAAACATTTGGAGTCGTATTATTGGAAGCAACAACATAGGGACAATCGATCCATCAAATTAGTTGAAAATTTCTTATATAAACTTGATTTATTGTGAATCTCAACATTTCACTCTTGGCATTTAGTATGTTGATATTTGACATGTTATTTTTATATTATGTTTTATAGAACATTTTACTGATGATGATTATGTGGAACTTAATAATGTCATTCAGTTTACTGATGTATAAGAATTGATCATATAATTGCACGCCCAACATAATCCCTTTAAAAATTGAGAAAAGTTTAAGTTCTCCCCCTTTTTTTTTTTTGGGTAAAACCTTACAACTTTCTCTTTTAAGAAAAATTACAAAATTTATAAACTCTTTCAACCACAATATAATCCCCTGAACATATAATTGCACTCACTGCTCCGAGTTATTTGAAGTTAATTTTAGCATTCAATAATTTCAATTATAATAAGAGTTTGCAGGCAATTCGGGATACAAAACATCCAAGCAGTTGGTTGATTACCGCTAGGACCGATTCATTTGAATTTTTTATACCACTCAGCTGCCTCTTTCTTCCAATGCAAATAAATCAGTGTGCAATTGAAAATAGCGATCATCACATCATGGGCAACTGTAACGGATATTCTACGTATTGGTTCAATCGTTTGAGACAATCCTATGTAGTGCCGTTTTGTGAATTTGGATCTAGAGTTAACGACGTAATTCTTGTATTGGTATGATGCCGGTATTTGTGGATATCTCTAAAGTGTACACCTACATATTATGGTGAGCTTATGCTTAATAAGATGCATATGCTCCAAGTCAAAAGGCATGTAATGAACACTTCTTCTCAAGTTGTTGAATATGATGGTTTAAACAATCTGTAAAAAAATTTAGGTAATGAAGATAGTCAAGATCTTTCCAAAAATTAAATCAAAACGTTTGATAAAAGTGAGAATAAAAGTGTTTTGAATTGAAATATTGTGATCATATATGTGGAGTAAAATGGTCTTTCATTCTATGGTATCGGTCTATGCTAACAAAATAATCTTCTATAGCTAACTATTGTTAATCAGGGCTGCATGGTAATTGTGGAGCGCCATGTATTCAAATATTACTAACTCATTAATTTACATTCATTAGGATGTATAAGGCCCTCCTCGTATGTCAGCTTTTCTTTGCTGGTCAGTTTAGGTTATAAAATATTGTCTATGCCTAATACCTACTCTGTAGGAATAACAAGAAAATATTTGGTTAATTATTCTCAATTATAAGATATATACAAGTCATTCAACTTTAGTAGCAATATTTATTTCTTTAAAAAAAAAAAGCCCTCTTTCGTTGAAAAAAAATCAAGTCATATGACTTATTTTACTTAATTTAATGCTTGCCACGTCAATTGCCATATTGTACTCATTGTCTTTTAATTTCAATGGAGAAGGTGTGAATTCAATAACAAATGCCTTCTCTTTTTACTAATATTACTAACTTAGAACACTAAAGTATTAGGTAATTTCTAAATATTAAAAGCACCCTAGGATAATTATTTCATTGATGACAATGATAATTTTTAAATTTGTTATTATTCATTTTTTAAATAATTTTTAAATTTACAATTATTTACTCCTTTGATTATTTTATCAATAATTATGATATTTTTTAGAGATCTTAATTGCAGAAATTTTATGTCCTTTTTCCACGATAAAACAAATGTCTTTTTTTTAAAGGGTAATAAATCCCTTATCAAGTCACCAAAAAACAAGACTAATATCAGAAAGAAGTAGGAAATTTCTCTGGATTAGAAAAGGTTTTTGTAATTCCAGTTGCTGTACAGATAAGGGTTTTTATTTATTTATTTTTGTTCACACCATGATCTATGAGGTCACCATTTGATTATGAAGGATTGGACTTATGTAATTTCTTGCAACCTAAAGCATATGCTTCATGATTGGACACCACCAGAAGCAATTGGAATTAATACCGATGGACGGTCAATGCGTCGCAACTTTTGTACCACTGCCATTGATGATTGTTGGATCAAGAGTGTAAATGTTTGTTACATCATATCACTATCTAATTCTTTTTCCATTTACTTTTAATTTGACTTTTTTTTTTTAAAAAAAAACAATCATTGCATCACGCTGTGAACTTGGTTTCAACTTCGTCGGAAGCGGAAGAAACAGAATAAAAGACAAAAAAGAAAAACGAAAAAAGAATATAATCACTTTGGGGGAAGGCCAAAGAGTGAGAGAGGAAAAAAAAAAAAAACCAATGATCCGGATTTCTGGTGTTGAAATTTTACCATTTATTATTATTATTATTTTTTAACATTACACAACAACAATCGATAGAATGAAAAGAAAAACAACAGAAAACTTAATAAGAGGTAAAGTACAGAATAAGAGAAAAGAGACAACCGAACTATTGGAAACAGTATAAAAAGGGCTGAATCTGTGACCAATCAGTGGAGATTGCAATTTGAGGATTTAAAGACATAATATGGCGGATGTCAAACCTTAGACTCCGAAGCTCAGCATTGCAAGAAACTGTGTCAAATGCCTTATGCTCAGCCAGTAGGAAAATAGAGTCGGACTGTTGGATTTGTGGATATTGTAACAACAGCCTTCATCTCTTCAATATGAGCTAAATCGGAGTGAATATACTCCTTTAGTGCTTCAATTTGTAATTTAAACTACTAAGTTCTTGAAATTTCTCTTATTTTCACTTAAAATATTACTAGATTTTCTAGGGTTAGCTATACCTAGGATAGAAGAATGGTTGAACTCTTTCTTTTTCTTCTTTGAGTGAGATTCTCAAAGGGTTTACAGTTATGGTTGAACAATCATTGTAAAGACTTCTCCAAATGCCTATTTAAACATAGAGGAATTGCTATTTTAGTAGATTCAAATTTGGTTGAGAGCTTGAGCTTGAAAGTAGATGTACACCTTGGAGATGATTTTTCAAGGATAAACTACTATAAATTTGTATGTGAATCTCTCTATCCTCACTCTTTTACTTTCTAAACTTTATTATGTTATGATTCATTATTGCTCTTTATATAGTTGGATAGTTGAACTTGTGTATGTGATTTCTCTGAAAGTAATGTGTGAGCTACACATTTCTTGTTTCTAAGTAATTGTGCTAGGTTCACAAAAACTAAAAATCCAAAAACAAATTTACCCTCTCTTAGTTGAATTTGTGGCCACAATTGGCATTAGAGCTAGGCTCTTGGTATCAAAGTGTAAACACCTTAAGAAGATCCTATGGATTCGAATGATTTTATGATTCTACTGGAGTGTCCTCTATTAAACAAGCTCTTTGGGTTCAATGGTCAACACTGTACATATTAGTAACAAAAAATGAAAGATTTTATTGAAGTTATGGATATTGATATGTGGTAAATAATGGAAGGCGGATACAATCTTTTAACAAAAATTGAAAATAATATAACCATTTTGAAACCAAGAAATGATTTGAGTGAAGATAAGAAAAGAAACATCTTCTTTGTTCTAAAGCCAAATGGATCTATGACCAAGTGATTATGAGAGAGTATCAAACGATTCTATTGCTAAGGACATGTGGGACGCACTCGAAGTGGCTCATGTTGGCACAATCCAAGTTCAAGCTTTAAAGGTTCACACTTTTGTTTCATAATATGAACTATTCAAAATGAACAATAGTGAATCAATTAAGGATATGGTTCAAAGATTTAGTGTGATTATTAACCATTTGAGCATACTTGGTAGGAAGTTTGAAAATAATGATTTGGTTCATAAAGTCCTTCACTTTCTTATCATTGAATGGTAGCCCAAGATTACATCTATTAAAACGTTTATGAAGATGGGTATGCCAACTCTATTAGAGCTGTTCAACAATATGGAAGAGCGTGAGATGGAATTGAAAAGATATTCCAAGAATGATAATGATCGAAGAAAAAAAAATCTGGCCTTTGAAGTTGCTAAAACTTTTAAGGAAGAAGATGATTTGGAAAGCTTGGAAGATCTTGATGAAGATGATGTTGTGGCTTTTTTAACAAAGAAGTATCAAAGACTTATGAAGACTCATAAGTTTGGTGATAGAAGGAACGTTCCTTCCCCAAGAAAGAATAGTAACAAAGGAAAGCATAGTAATTCTCCCATGTATACGTGCTTTGAATGCAAAAAGTCGAGACATATTAAGTAGGGCTTTTCTATTTATCTTAGGAGGCTTTTCATGAATAAGAGGAAGAAGAAAAAAGTAGCTAGTCGAAAAAGCTCATGTTATCACTTGGGAAGATGAAGATGATGATTCGTTTTACAAGGATTAAAAGGATGAAGAAATTTTGGTTTGTCTCATGAATATGGAAGATGATGATACAAAGGTATATGAAAATTCTGTAAGTCTATATAATCTATGCAACTTGTAACTTAGTTAAGAGAATTATGCAAATTTTATATAAAAAAAAAACTTGTAACTTTTTTTTTTTTAAAATCTAGGAAGTCAAATTTAATTGCAATTGGTTTATAAAATGTTATAACATTATTAAAACTATTGGCAAGTTCTTCTGAAGCATGTAATTTGTAACTCTTTAGCGAAAAATTGTAATTTTAATAAAATATTTTACGACTTTTTCTTAAGAAAAGTTGTGACACGATAACTTGTTCCAACAAGGAACTCGAATCAACCTGCAAATGATTTATTAGATTTTGTAACAGTATGTGAAACAAATGCAGCTTATTAACGTCTTAGCCTTTTTCTGGACCCAAAGGGTATCCTTTTCCTGGGTGAATGGGAGATTCCCTGTAAGAATGAAAATTAGCAAGTTTTTAATAAATGAAAGCCTTGTTTTCTTGTCTTCTTGGAAAACTTGTGAAGAAGAGGGCATCCTCAAGATGCATAACCAGAGAGCTTGGAGACAGTAATGAATCCAGAGGAAGTCATCTTGAGATCAGGTTAGAGAATATTTAATGAATTGAGTTCAAA
>JANHAO010005741.1:0-22248 GCA_026873985.1 Saraca asoca | reverse complement strand
GGTGAAGAAGAGGAGCTTAGTGGGAGTAGTTGAGAGAATTAAATGCTGACTGGTTTTTGCTTCTGCCACTACATTGCGTGTTCAGGTTCTTTGGTAGGCCACTTTCTTTTCTTTTTGTGCTCCATTTTGTGTCTCTAGCTGGCTAAAGTCGGGTTGGAGCAAAGGACGGTGCAATGGGCTTTGGATCCAAATCATTTTCGGGCTTTAAAAGCCATTCTGTATCAGCCCAATTTCTGCAGATCTGCCTCTAGGTTGCAGCCAATTTTTTATGCCCAAATAGACACTTTCAGCTCGGGAAGTCTTCATAGCAATTGTATCTTTATGTGTTATCTTCCAAATGGGCTTAGTTTCACCTCAATTGGACTCATAACGCTCCAGATAGAGTCTTTTGAACACACAGAGGTCGGCTACCTAAGAGATAGTATTCTAGCAGTAACTTCATCTACAGTTTCAGGTCACCAAATGATGGATTCAGCTCTTGCAGTATTCATCAAAGTTGTAGGTCTATCTCTTATATTTCCTACAAGACAAGAATCACATCAATTGGATAAGTATAACTCAATTTATGCAAGAATTACAGAAACTGCTCAATTTGGCCAAAAATACAGAAATTTATTCTAATGAAACAATTAACACCAAATCCCAAATACATATTAACACAGCTGGAAACATGACATTTTAGCTCTTAAAATTCTAAGTATGAAGGCAAATAAATGTGTCAAATCTTGTCTTATCAGTAACCCGATCGTAGAATTCAACGAGGTCTTAAACTGGGGACTTGTAGAGGTATTGGTATAGTTTGCCGGCTTTACGAAGTCTCGCTGAGATAGCTGTTAAGATACTTTCCTTTGAGGGGTTCTCCATGGAATTGGCCTCATTCCTGAATTGGACTATGTAGTCTTTGAGTGATTCACCCTTGCACTGGAAGATCATCGCAAGATGGCAAGATGGTGCAAGTTGTTTCTTTAGTGCCCAATATTGATCAATGAATTTTTTTTGACACTCTTCCTAACTATTGACACTGTGTGCCGAGAGGTTCTTGAACCATGTTCACAGTATACCTCCTAATGTAGCCAAGAAGGCACGACATTTGACCAAGGGGTCATTTGTTTGTAAGTCCATGTGAATATTGAACATGTCCAGGTGGTCGCACAGGTCGTTGTTTCCGTCATATAATGGAATCGTGGGCATCTTGAGTTTCCATGGGAAAGGCTGCATTTCAATCTCCACTAGAATGATGAACTTTCCTCATGGTGAGGATGGTTGCTTTGAGGTTACGGGTGCTCTTCTAGTTGTTTTAACCTTTGGAGGAGTTCCTCTATGGTTGGTTGTTGCTTTTCAGGCTGAGGGGTAAAGCTTTCCACCGTTGAGAGCCCCCCAATCGTTGACTGTCGTAATCCTCGTGAGTTTCTCTGTGTGCCTCCTTACAGAGCTGTTGGAGTTGGGTCATGATCTCTTCTTGTCTTTGAGCCCCTAGGGCTTGAGCCTGTGTCAAGGCTTTGACAGTTTTAACTAACTCTCTCACCATGTTCTCAAGCATCGGTTAGGGTTGGCCGGGCGTCCGTATCTCCTCATTTCCGAGGATAGGGGTAGATGACGATGAGCTCCCATAGCTGGGGTGTCTGCTGGTTGAATGACTAGAGTGGTTGAACTCTATGTGGTTCTTCCTCTAGCCATTGCTTCTGCAGAAATAAGTATGGGAAATAGATACAGAAAATAGTTCGCCCTTCCTCTAGCGCCAAAATATTGACAGTGAAATTTGGTTCGGGACCTAATTCCTGCCAATGGGAGATCAGTTCTATACCAAGCTATTTTTCATGTTGAGAAGAGATGCAATGACGTAGATGGTCAAGAGGAAGAAGGGAGACGGGCTAGGTTTTAACGTAGTTTGGCTAAATTCGGGCAGTACCGAACCCTACATCTACGACGGAGATTTTATTAAGCTTTGAGAATTGATTTTAACGGGGTTTCTGCTTATAGAATTCAGTCCCCCCTTCTGCTAACAGAGTGTTCCTATTTATAAAAGGAGGGTTACAATAGTAAATTTACATGCAGTAAATATGTTACATCAAATATCTAAAGTACAAGACAAAAAGACTAGATAATATCTTGCTTATTCGGCTGCTGTAAATTGTCTTCTGCGAGTGGGCCTTCCTTGTCGGATCTAAGCTAAGTCACGTGCATGTGACCTGGTCTCACCTTGGTGTGCGAGATGTCTGTCTTCCTAAGCTAAGATTCTCAGCTTGGACTCGTTGGGGCATCTTGCCTTGTGAGCTCGGGGTAGCCCTTGAAGCGTGGGCCAAATGGACGGAGTGCTGACTCGTCTTGAGTTTGCTTGATGATTCTTCACAGAACCATTCAAGGGTGTTCGGTCCTTACTGGGTCGCTAACATCCCTTAGGACTACAAGGGCGAGGACAAGGTTGGGGAGCAAGTGAGATCTTCCACACGAGCCTGGGCAACCTTCCGAACTCGTCGTTTGAGACGTTGCGCACCTGCTGAGCACTTGGTGAATTTTGGTTGTCGTTGGCCCGTTTCGAGTGAGACCAATTTTTGTTTATAACAATATTCAAACTAGTAAGATCATGAATTGCTTGGTGATATGAAATTTATGTACACTTAATTAGATTATTTATTATTGTTGCTTGATACCTATAAGGACTTAAAACTACATTTGTATACTTAGATAAGATTGAGGTTCATAACATAATAACTAGTAGGAAGAAAGTAAATGATATGTTTGTCAAAGGCTACATGATCATATGATCAATTATGCAACATGCTCTATATCCATTAAGCAAGATTGTTTACATGAAAGATGCATATAATAGTATACATAATGACAAGATGAATGTTTTAGGAATAAAAGATGTTAAAGTTAGCATGAAAGATGTGACAGTGTTATTTAAATGAGATAGTAAATACAACATGAGAAACCCTAGAGGTTCATTAAAGACAACAAGCCTAGTCCAATGAAAAGCAATCAAGGCCAACCACAAGAAAATCTGATAGTTTGCCAGGAAACTCAATATGCTTCTTAAGTAGATCACCATACAATAATAAAATGTATCCATGGTTGGCAAATCAATGAATGATCACAAAACCATAGAGATAGAATGTTTTAAGTTTTAGAATCGAGAACTAAAGTTTGCTAAGCAATAAAAATATTCAAACTTTTGAGGTGAGTCCATCTAGATAAAGTTACAGGAATGGCCCAAAATTTTATCTAATTATATGATAACAAGATACACTATGAATGTGAATACATGATCCCATGATATGTTATGAACATGATTGTGTGATATGAATGAATAATGATGTGTCATAAATGAATGATATGAATAAATGGTATAAATGAACAAGAATACGAAACGAATGATAATGTGCTATGAGTGAAATAAATGAAGAATGAGATACTACAATATGCTATGTTGTCCTCTATTTTGTGTTTGAGTGACTAATTTGGGCAATTCAAGGATAAATTGTCTAAAGAGGAAGAATTTGTAACATCCCAATAGGCTAGAATGGCTTTGGGCTTACAAGGTTTGGACTATATCTTAAGAACTTGATGGAATTGGACCTTAAGACTAGTTAGACTAAGGTTTTGGGCCAAGAGGCCTAGATCCAAACCAACTAGTCAACCGGATAGGTTGATTGGTCAATCTAGGTTGATTGGTCACTGATGGCCAATCGACCAGCTATGCATAAACAGATATAAATTTTGGAAACCTTAAATTGTGAACTGAACCCTTAATGACTACCCAGAGCTCCTTGAAGGCTGAAACTCTACTAGAAGAGGTTCTTCACATCTTTGGCCTAAAAGTTCAAATCTAGGGTAAATCAATCAAACCAAGAGCTATTTATCTTAGTTTTAGCCTCCTAATGTTAGATTCATAATTTTATTCAATGAATTTTTATTATTTTGCAAGATTTACATTTACAATAACTTAGGCCTAACAATTAATCAAATAATGATTTAGGATTGTCCAAGAGGATTCTCTTTACTAAGCAACTGGGAGTTTCTACTTTGATTAGCTCCTTTTTCATATAAAGTGACATTATATATTTTCAAATGACCCAAATGTTTCTTGTATGCTAGTAAGATGTGGATAAGGAAAATGAATGTAAAAATTATTAGATCTCAACCTACAAAGGTTCAAATCAATTGTTTAAGTATATGATTATATGATTATGTGATTGAGTGTGAGATTGATTGAAAGTATGTGTGGATGGGCTAGAACAAGGTTGGAACTTAGCTTTTGTCATATCATTTAGAATTCTAACTTTTCATAATTATTTTAGAAAGTAAATAAAGTTAAACTTTTATTAATGCTCATAACTAAACTTATAAAATAGAGGAAGGACAAATCTAGCAGAGATAAATTAGTAAAATTTCAAGAAAGTTATAAGATAGAGATTATACATATGATCATGATTAGTTTAAGTAAATAGGGGGAATCTATGTGCACTACAATGATGACATGAAAAGAATTTATAAGGCCTTGATAAGTCATCACTATAAAGCAAATGAGCCAATGGCATATACGATATGTCATTAAAGGCATATACATATACAATATGTCATTGAGGGCACACAACTCATATGGTATGCTATTGGGGGCATACAAGTCATGGGTATGTTGTTGAGGGCACACAAAATTATACAGAATATTGTAAGGGACATTAAGTTCCATTAGATATCCCTTTTGTTGGTTAACTAGTGATTATATGTTTGTATATGATTATTTTATCATACATGGCAGGTAAGTGATGTGAATTGCATAACTGAATTGTGCCATTAATAGACCTAAGGGTCAAGATAGATACCACTTGTCACCACATTAGGGATAAGTATGCATTCCACTCAAATATGACATATTGGGGATAGTGACACATTCCGCCTAGACCACATTAATAAGTACTATTTGTTGCCATACTGGGGAGAGCAATATGTTCAGCCCAATTACGACATACTAAGGAATGATATGTTCCACCTAGATCAGATAGAGCTACTAGAAGTAGCCAATATATGAGATATTTCACTGCTACTTGTCTTGGTATTACAAATGCATGTGAAAGGAGCAAAGGAATTAGGAAAGAAACTAAGTATGTAACATGCAGCAATGCCATGAATGGACTAAAGAAAGGCTTGAACACAAAAAAGATATATATATATATATGGATATGACTATGATGGCATGTGAATACATCAATGAATATGTATAACTTTATGTGCTATGTTTATACTTATATGTATGATCAACAGTTTTCCACCCAAGGTTAAGGGGGAGACTTTTTGCTTATTGAGTACTAAGGTTAGACTCACCCCTTTCATAATGCAAACAGTAAATTGGATGCCCAATTTCTAATAGCTAAGACTTTTATGTTTAAGTGGTAAACTAGGTATATGGTCTTTGACTAATATTTCATGATGCCAGTTCCCCAACTAGACATATCTAGATTATACTTTATGATATGAAAAAACATGTTTTCAATGTTCAATAAAAATGCATTTAAACAAATTTCAAATAAAGTTTTCACAAATTTCCAAAATGCATGCAATCACATTTATAGCATTATTTTTCATAATTTTCAAATGAAAAATGTTTTATGAAAATATAACATGCTCAAGATTTTAGGATTACTACCTGGTGATTCAAATATACATCCAATTTTAGGATGTGACATAAGTCTTTCATATGTTTGTAGTTTACACCAATGTCTATCTTGAGATTAGTAATAATTTTGAAATTGTAAGGGTTTAATTTATTTCTAACTAAAAAATGGTGGAATTATTGTTGACATTTTATGTAGCCAATATTTTCTTTCTAATTGGGCTTCGTTATCCAAAGACATAAAAATTTAGCTTTTTTTTTTTTGGGTGAAAAGTTTAAATTTTCCTATTTTAATTGGTAGTTAGTGTATTTTTTTAGCATCCCTTAATATTTTGATATAGTATAGCAAAAGAAATAATTTCCTTTTGTTTTAAAATTTTACATATATGTAATATATTATTCTTAAGTTATTGAACCTCTTTTAGAAGCAAAGCTTTCTTTGAGATTTGATTCTTTATATAAATATGCCGTAATCATGTTTCATAAATTCAGTTACAAACTAATTTATATTGTCTGATTATTCAACATATGAGTATCTTTTCAATATTTAAGAACCAACTATTTATTTCAGATGTGGTTTGATTTTAGATTTGATTTGAGTTTCATTCAAAAAAAAATATAGTTCTTAAAATAGTTTATAACTAGATTTGTAAAACCATTGGTTTAGAAAAGTGGGATGTGTAAAATAAAATCCCATAACTTTTGGTGGAATTAAGGACTAGGTGCACTTAGAATATTCAGATATCTAGGAGTTGTGGAGGGATGAAGAGAGACAATAGGCTAGACTTAGGTAGTATACAGAATTTGACTAAATTAAGGATTTCACTTTGATTCTGTTGATGTTTGAAATTAGCCAACCTAAGTCCGACACCCCAAACTATAAGTTGTGAAGACAAATTTGCAAGGAAGAGAGAAAAAGAGAGAAGAACAAAGGACACCAAGAGCTTTTTAATGTGGTTTAACCAAATGTAAGGCCTACGTCCACGATTATGTTATTTATCAATATTTTGCTGAGTTTTCAGTATTCTATTTATATTGTCTCCACCCTTTTTACAATGATTTCAACCCCTTTTTATAGTAGAAAGGGTTGTTACAATGTATTTCATAACGAAAATGAATCATAAATTGGTTGCATAATGGTCAAAAATGGATTTCTATTAAATAGGCAATTGAATGGTCTTCTCTGAATTGATGGCTAGGAGGGCATGCTTTGAGCTGCGTGCTAAACCTTATCCTTAACAACCTGAGGTTACTACTTTGACTTTTATTGGCCAGTGACCTGAGTTCATATTTGACGACTTGATGCCTTGCTTCTGTAACCTCAATCCTGGTTCAGCTGGACCTTTATTAGCTAAGCTTGTCCATTGAGCTTTTACCAGCCCATTTGTGTGGTTCCAAAAATACCCACAACATTAGCCCCCAGCTCTCGGTGCGATCTATAGATTGGAAGCTATAGTTCGCTGGTAAAAACTAGTGATAGCAATTAGCCACACCATCATTTAAACTTCCATTCCATCATTTTATCTACCTGTACCATCATTATTGCATTAAATGTGCACATTTTCCTATAATCACCAGTGTGGTGATGACTAAGCCTTGTTATTCACTGGATCATCGGATCAAGGGCAGTTGATCAATCTCTAAATCAAATGGCAAGGCTATCTAAGCTATATAAGGTGAGAAGACCCTTTTTCCTTCTTACTTTTGAAAAATGATGCTTTGCCTCTTACTTGTTTCTCAAGTTCTCAAGTAATCAACATCATTCCTACTTTCCTGCTTCATCAAGTTTGCCCTAGCAATCCCTAGATTCAGGTTTCCAGAGACTGATCATTCTATTCAGAATTTATCTCACTTCATTTATATGGTAAGTTTTACCACTTCCTTAGTTCTAAGCTTTTGCTTTTCACTAGTGTCTTGCTTCTGTGGATTCCTGATACTTTATTTCTTGGAGAGTTTGGTACATGCTCGTTAGTTACTAGGACTTTTTGTGTGCCAATTGATTCTATTGCATGCTTGTTTGCACTCCCTCTATTGTTTGTGAAAAATGGCATGCCATCCATTTGATAAAATGCCGATAGTTTAAGGTCACAGATTTTAGAGTCTAGCTTTCTACCTAATTCCCAAGTTTAGCAACATGATAAGCTCATTAGTCAAGCCCTTCATGTTTTAAGTGGTCTTAGATATGGTGATGAGGTGTGTATGAGTTTCTACATAGGAGACTCCTTGTCTAGTTGATAGAAGTTTTAGCTTTTGGGTATGGTCTACTTGAAGCAACCTGACTATTCCTCCTTCCATGTAGATGGTAGCTCATAAACATGGAGGTCACCAAGTAAGGAGTGCTAATGAGCCTGATTCTCCAGCTCGAAGTGAGGAATTGGTGCATACCATAGATGACATTCTATTTCATTTTGCAAATGGCGCTAGCAAGGAGAAATCAACGCTTGGGGCTAAGGAGGTTAAAGTGTTGGGCTAGTTCACTGCTATGGACGATCTTAAAAATAACCTTAAATTTGACAAAGATCTCCTGCATTCACACAAGCTTGCTCTGGCTTTAAACATCAAACTCACCAGAGAGATCAGAGCTCGCCAAATTAGGGAGCTCATCCTAACAAACTTTTGAGATTACAAAAACATGGTGAGGCTCATACTCCGAAAGCCACCAACCCATCCCTTCTGCTCGACCTGCAGACTATGCTATTGCCGTGACCTCATCAGCTCTTGATACTACTACAAGTCAATCTTCTCTGGCCTTGGTAATAGCATCCTAGCAGGTGCTAGTTTCCACCTTGCATCCTATGGTGGTTGAGGCAGTCAAGGTCACATCCGTATTTGAGTCCCCTGCCAAAAAGCAAAGAGTAGATAAGGGGAAGAGAATTGCTACCACTTCAAAATAGATGGCACCTGAGGTCGAGGTCGAGAAGCCACCTGTTGGTCTTGAGTTGAAGACACAAGAGTATTACAACTTCCTCCAGAAGAATGTGGAGCTGATCCTAGGGCCCTGCACCAGAGTATTAGAATTAGAGGAGTTCTTGAGTAAGGGATTAATGGGCTATGTAGCTCATCATAGCCTGCTAGCAAATAAAGTCCTTTTACCTTGGTTTTTTTGCCTTTTTATAATCTAACTTGTCCATTTAATTTTTCAAAGCATATTAGGAGTAATAAAGCTAAAGGATGTGCTCCTAGCTTAGGATGAGGGGAAGGAAAAACTTGAGGGCGACTTGGCCGTTGCGACCGCTGAGGTGTTGGAGCTAAAGGACAGAGCAAGAAACATTGAGGCCACGAAAAAAGAAGCCGAGGAAGCTCTATCTCACGAGGTGGTAGATCACAAGGCTATCACACCCAGCCTCACTAAAGTAGTTGATGAGCTGATAAGAGTAAAAGGCAAACTAGATGTGGTAGTGTAGCGAGTTGAGGCTACTGAGAAGAAGTATGAGGTAGCTAAGGAAGAAGTTGCTCTAAAAGAAGAAGAGGTCACTCAGGTTAAGGTAGAGACCACTATGCTGGTTACAAAAGTGGAAGAAGATGGGATATCTGAAACCAACGCCTCCTTCTTGTACACTTTGTGGGAGCAGGACCCAAAAATGGATTTCTCTTTTTTTGGTGAGGATGCTCTTGAGGCCTTAAAGGGCTTCAAGGAAGTCGCGAAGGCTACTTCTTCCAATAAAGGTGCATAGTCCATAGGTGGAGCTTCTCTTGCTTAGGGTGCTATTCAAAGAGAGAGCAACTCGCAGGTTGTGAAAGCCATTGATGATCAAATAATGGATAACTTGCTTACCCCATATGTCGACCCTCCAACCAATAAGAGCTCAGCTAGAAAGGGCCATCCTTCTCCATAGGCCATGATCTTATAATTTTGAGTTGAACTTTCACATGTAAATTTACCTCATTGAAAGAGGTTTTTAATGAACTTTTAATAATATTCTTGCTTGATTCTTCTCAATTTCCATAGTTGAATGCTCAGTAGGTTGCATATAATACCACTGTTAGCAAATCATGAATGAATGAATATTTGTTGAAATAAATGCCTAGTAGGTCACAAATAATAACACTTAGGTTAACATAAATATGCCTTAACTAGCAATCTTGTTACTTAGTAGGTCACATAATACACCTCAGCTAGCAATCATGTTGCCCAGGTAGGTGGCATGAATATGCCTCAGCTAGTATGAGTCGAGTGTCCAGGTAGGTCACATGAATGCGCCTTAGCTAGCATAAGTCAAATGCCCAGGTAGGTCACATGAATGTACCTCAGCTTGCACAAGACTAGTGTTTAGGTAGGTCACATGAATGCACATCAGCTAGAACGAGTTGTGTGCCTAGGTAGGTCATATGAATGTGCCTCAACTTGCATGACCTGAGTGCCCAAGTAAGTCACATGAATGTGCCTCAGCTAGCACGAGATAAGTGCCTAGGTAGGTCACATGAATGCACCTCAACTAGCATGAGTTGAGTGCCCAGGTAAGTCGCATGAATGTGCCTCAACTAGCATGAGTTGAGTGCCTCAACTAGCACGCCATGATTTTGTCAAGATGAATACCCAGTAGGTCATGCCTCAGCTAATAATAAATTGTCTAGGTCATGCCTCAGCTAGCATTCCATGACCTTTTTTTTTAGCTCGCTTCCTGTATAATGCTTTGTTGAGATTTTATTCAAAAATTAATAAACACAAACATAAAAATCTAAGGAAAAATTTGAGTACTTTTATTAATTTCTGAATAATATTATAAGATTAAAAGGGTAAGCTAAAATCTCTATTGAAAATACAAGCACAGATGCTTAGCATTCCAAGCTTGAGGAACTTTAGCCTTATTCATATTCATCAGGTGATAAGCCTCGTTTCCTAAGCTTTCCTTGATTATGTATAGGCCCTCCCAGTTCGAACCTAGTGTCCCATCATTGGCCTTGCAAGCTCTAGGAAGAATAAGGCACAGTAAGAGATCACCAATGTTGTAGTTCCCAACTCAGACCTTCTGGTTGTATTATCTTGTGACCCATTGCTAATAGGTCATGACCCTAAGGCAAGCTATTTCTCTTGTCTCTTCTACGAGGTCAAGGTTTGCAATGAGCAACTAATCATTATCCTTTGGATTGAATGTAGCCCATCATTGTGAAATCACTTCAAATTCTACTACGATCATGGCCTCAGATCCATACACCATTGAAAAGGGAGTTTTTCCTGTGGTGCTGCGAGTTGTAGTTGTGTAAGCCCAAAGCACCTTCTATAGCTCGTCTACCCATGCTCCCTTTTTGGCTTCTAACCTTGTTTTCAAGATCTATTTATGATCTTATTGATGGCCTTAACTTGTTTATTAGCCTGAGGATGGTTTATAGCTAAGAAGCTCTTCACAATTTTGAGATTGTTGTAGAACTTGATGAATTGCTTGCTATTAAATTAGGTCTTGTTGTTAGTCATGATCTACTGGAGGGCTCCAAACCTACAAATAATATTGGTCCATATGAACTTCTCAGTCTTCACAGAAGAGATTTCCACTACTTCTTTTGCCTCTGCCCACTTGGTGAAATAATTAACAACAACTATTACATGTTTACACTTCCCCTAACCTATCGTGAGTGGTCCAATTAGGTTCATGCCCTAGATCGCGAATGGCCATGGATTAACCATCTATTACAGGTAAGTTGGTGGAGCTCATAGGGCCTTGGTGAACCTCTAGCACTTGTCACACTTTCTTATGAGGTCAAGGGCATCCTATTTCATTGTCAGCCAATAGAATCCTTGCCGAAGTGCTTTTTGAGCTAAAGATAGCCCCTCAACATGATTTTTGCAATGGCCAGCATGAATTTCCTTCAAGACGATGTCATAGTCATGCCCATCTATGCACCTTAAGAGTGGAGTTGAGAATCTCCTTTCATATTACATGTCTTCACTGATACAATATCTGACTGCTCAGGCTCACAAACAATGTGCTTCTAACTTGTCTTCTGGTAACTTGCCATCTTGTACGTAATCTACGATTGGACCCATCCATGAATCCTATGCCACGAAAATTGCCATCACAATATCCTTCTGATCCGTGCTTGGTGATGGAAGAAACTCCACTGGGATTGCTAGTAATAAATCTACATCCTTGGTTGTGGCTAAATGAGCTAATGCATTTGCAAGTGTGTTTTGAGCTCACAAAATCTGATTGACCTTGTAACGCCAAAAATAGCCAAGCAATTGTTGAACCTTCTAAAGGTAGATGGCCATTTTTTACCCCCTCGTCTAATATTCACCTTGTATGTGATAGACAATGAGCTGGGAATTGCTAAATATCCTCAGATTTTTAACTCACATCTTTCTTGCCAAATAGAGCCCTACTAATAATGATTCATATTTTGCTTCCTTATTCATGGCCTGAAAATCAAATCTCAGTGCACAAAGGATTTTGTCTCCCTCTAGGTTGATCAAAAGCACTCCTGCCCCAGTTTTCTGCTCGTTTAACAATCTATCAACAAACAATTCCCAATTTGGACCCTTTGAGGCCTCTACTTCCTTTTCCATGGGCCCTGTGAACTTTGTAATGAAATCTGCCAAGGCTTGCCCCTTGATTGCCAGTCTAGGCTTGTACTTGATATCGAACTGGGCCAGCTCAATTGCCCACTTGAGCAGCAACCTAAGGTATCCATATTTTGTAAGATCTGCTTGAGTAGGAATTACATGAGCACCTCTATGATGTGTGCCTAAAAATAAGGTTGCAGCTTCCTTAATGCAATCACGAGGCAATAGGCAAGCTTTTCTATCAGCGAATACCTCATTCTGGCATCTAGTAACCTCTTGCTAACATAATAGACTAGGAATTGAGCTCCACCTTCTTCTCATACCAAGGTTGCACTAAGAGCATGCTAAGATACTCCCAGGTAAATGATAAGCTTCTCATCTTCCTTTGGTTTGGACAAAAGAGGGGCTCGACCCATATACTCCTTCAGCTACTGAAAAATGATCTCGCACTGCTTAATCCACTCAAAGGTTTCACTTCTTTTAGCACATTGAAGAAGGGGATGCACTTGCTTGTTGCCTCCGAGATGAACATGCTAAGTGCTATGACCTGACCATTAAAGCTTTGCACATCCTTGACTCTGGTTAAGGTTCTCATGTCAATGAGTACCTTGATTTTCTTCAGATTTGCTTCAATTCCCCTATTATTGACTATGAATTTGAAGAATCTTCCCGAAGCCACCCCAAACGTGCACTTGTATGGATTTAACTTCATTTGAACATCTCCCTTAGATCGTAGACATGGTCGACAAACTGTTTAGACTTTTCCAACATATTGTCCACATACACGTCCATTGTTTTTCTGATTTCTTCCTTGAACATAATATTCACTAACCGTTGGTAGGTTGCCTCTGCATTCTTCAGTCCAAAGGGCATCACCTTATAATAATAGAGCCTAGGATCAGTGATAAATGAGGTGTGTTCTTTATCTTGTAGGTTCATGGGGATCTGATTGTACCCCGAGTAGGCATCCATAAAGTTGAGAAATTGGTGACCAGCAATTACATCCATGAGCCAATCAATCCTTGGTAGGGGGAAGTTATCATTTAGATACACCTTGTTAAGGCCCGTGAAGTCGATGCAATTTCTCTATTTCCCAGTCTTCTTTTTCACAAGCACAAAGTTGGCTACCCAAGTCAGGTAGTGGGCTTCTCGGATAAACCTATTAGCTAGAAGTTTGTCCACCTCTTCCTTAAAAGTAACATAATGCTCAGCAATTATAGGTCTCCTTTTTTAGTGAACTAGTTTGTAAAGAGGGCTAATATTAAGCTTATATGGCATGATCTCAGGGTTAATCCCCACCATGTCTTCATGATTCCAACCAAAGATGTCCAAGTTTACCTTAAGAAATTTAGCAAGCTATGTTTTCACATCTAGAGACAAGCTTTTTCCCAGCTTGAGGCATTTCTTAGCATCTATCTCACTAACCTATACATTTTCAAGCTCCTCTACTAGGCTAGTTGCTTTATCTGCATCCACCTCGTGAAGGTTAAGGTTGTGGCTAACCTCTAAACCACATTAACCTTTTTCCCTCTCACCCCAAGCTTGACTACATCCTTATAACAGCATCGGGCTATGTGCTATTCACTTTACACACATCTAACTCCATTGGGCTTTGGGAATTTGGTGGTAAGTGTCCTGATCGACGTGACCATGTCCAAGTCATTCATTACAGGTCACCCCAGCACCACATTATATGCTAAGGGACAGTCTATAATCAAGAAGTCTACCAAGATAGTGGCTTGGCGATCTGAATCTCTTAAAGTAATGGGGAGTTTGATATGCCCCACTGGTAATACTTCATCTCCTGTGAAGCCATAGAGGGGCTTAGGGGAAGGCTTCAACTAGCTCGCACTCAATCTCATTTGCTCAAAGCACCCCTTATACATAAGATTCACTGAATTGTCGATATTAATCAATATTCTTCACACCTTGGTGTTACTGATTCTGGCTCGGATGACTAACATGTCATTATGGGGAGAGCATATTCCCTGTGCATCTTCATTTGTGAAAGTGATGCTATTTGAGGTTGTCTTTACTTTCTTGGTGAGCCTTTCATATTTATTGTGAGCCATGAGCAGGACATGGCTCGCCTCTTACATGTAATGGTCATGCAACCTGTTTGAAATGCCTGTGATGTGAAGCCCACTGTAGATGGTGAATATAGTCCTCACTGGTTGCTAGGGCTATTAAGGTCACTATCCCGAAGGTCATATCGCATAATCCCTCAAGCAACTTTTGTTGATGAGATCCTTAATGGCATCCTTGAGTGCCCAATACCCTAAAGTATTGTGCCTAAATTCATCATGATAGGCATAAGAGTTATCTTTGTTCTTGGGCCTGTTGGGAGTCCTTAGGGGTCGAGGCTTCCAAAACTCCTCCTTGTCTTTCTTTATTGCAAAGATCCTATCTTAAGTATCCGATAGGATGCTATAGCTATCATGGCGACCTTGACACTGAGGTCACTCATTCTTGGTCTTTTTTGTAGCCTAGCTATCAAAGCCATCCTTCTGACCCTCTTTGCTGCTCCCATCATTACTTCTCTTTTTGCTCTAGTTAGAGCTATTTGTCTCGTCCTTTTGGTTGGACTTTTTTGGGCCAAAGGTCTCCCCCCACCTGATTTTCTTGGTAGCTTGTTCGTAGAATTCACCTAGGTCCCTCACTAGAGACTTGTATATACTCTTGTACGATTTCCCATCCTTGCAAAGTCCTACCAAGATCGCTGTTAGGATGCTTTCATCTGAAGGATTCTCTACATTGCTAACTTCATGCCTAAACTGGGTGATGTAGTCTTTTAGCAATTTATTTTTCCACTAAAAGACTATTGTGAGGTGTAGAATGGTGCAAGCTACCTTCTTAATGTCTTATATTGGTTGATGAATCTCCTTTAGCATTCTTCCCAACTGTGAATGCTGTGAGCTAGGAGACTCTTAAGCCATGTTCAAGGTATGTCTCGAATGGTGGCTAGAAATACGTGGCATTTGACTAGTGGATTGGTCGTTTGAAGATTCATCTGGACATTAAACACGTCCAAGTGGTCATATAGGTCACTATCCCTATTGTTCTACAGGCTATTGGGGATCTTAAACCTATGAGGAAAAGGCTCTGTCTCAATCTCCCTGGTGAATGGTGTCCTTTCTTCATAATGATCTTAACGGTTTTAAGCCAAAAGGCATTTTTCTAACTACTATACCCTCTAAAGCAGCTCTTCAACCATCGGGTCTTATGCCTCAGATTGAAGGCTAGAGGATCGATGGCTCCTTGCACCTCCCTGGTCATAGGAATGGCGATCTGAGGCTCTATGTTTTCTGTTGTGCTCATGACCTAGTGAATAATAATCTGATCTATGTCCCTGATTGGTCCTGTTCAAGCTTCCTTTTCGACCCGAACCCTCACATCACTTATTATCTCCATCATCATCCTTGCATGCTTGATAAACCTCTGACCTTAACTATGAATTGGAAGAGTGAACTGAACCAGTTCACTAATATTCTTCTTTAACTGGCCTCTCCTACTAAGCTCCTTCTCATGGCTATTGGAGTTCTCCTCTGGGTGCAGTGACCTCAACTTGTCTTCACTGATCTTGTGCCTGAGCCTGAGCCTGAGCCTGTGCCCTAACCACATCAACCAACTCCCTCATCATGTTCTCAAGTTCCTCCTAATGCTAGTGTCACACTTGCACTTCATCAGTCCTAGGAACAAAAACAGCAGGCTAGCGAGGGATCAATGGAGCCATGCCAACGGTAGCACTTATAGTAAGGATGGTGCAAGTGCCTGCACAGGAAGGATTAGGCCGCCAATAGGTAGCATATCCCATTGCTATTCCATATGACCCTTAGGCTAGCCAATAGCAGCATCTGTACTCCTGATAGTTCTTCCTCTAGCGATTGCAATTGCATAATAAATCAAGGAGAAAGAATGTAGTTTAGGGGCCTCCTTCTAGCACCAAAATGTTGATGTCTAAAATTGATCAACCTAAATCTAGCACTCCGAACTGCAAATTGTGAAGACAAATTTGAAAGGAAGAGAGAAAAAGAAAGAAGAACAAAGGACACCAAAAGCTTTTTAACGTGGTTCAGTCAGATGCAAGGCCTACGTCCATGGTTATGTTATTTCTTAGTATTTTGCTGAGTTTTTAGTATTCTATTTGTACTATCTCCTCCCTTTTTACAATAATTTTAACCCCATTTTTATAGTAGCCGAGGTGTAACAATGTATTCCATAACATAAATAAATCATAAATTGGTTGCATAACGATCAATAATGGATTTCTATTAAATAGGCAATTGAACGCTTTTTTTTAATTGATGACTGAGAGGGCATGCTTCATGTTGTAAGCCAGACCTCGTTCTTAACAACTTGAGATTACTGCTTTGACCCTTGTTGGCCAATGACTTGGGTTCACATTTGGCGACTTGATGCCTTACTTCTGCAACCTCAATCCTAGTTGAACTGAGCCTTTATCAGTTGAACTTGTCCATTGAACTTTTACCAGTCCATTTGTGTAGTTCTGAAAATTCCCACAATAGATTCAAACCTAGAATAGACCTTTTCCTATTAGAATTGTCCTACACCTTCTTAGAGTTTTTCATAATCAAAGACAACATTTTATTAATCTTTATCTAACAAACTTGTTTTTAAGAAAAAGTTGTCTTATCAAGTTTTTAGTTTTTACAAGATTAATTTTACAAATAGAGTGGGTTACTTTTATACTTCTTACCATTTTTTCAAAATATTGAATTTTAGTGGTAAGAAATAAATTTTTTATGAATATTTTAAAACCTTTGTTTAAAAAGAGAAAATTGATTTTGTTATAAGCTATTTTTCCTTAGTTTTCCTATGAGTTATAATTGAGTAAGCAAAATCTTATATCATACATATTGGTTTTATGCTTAAAATCATTCGGGTAGATTACATACACGATATGTATAAAACATAATCCATCTAATATAATTAGATTCATAATTATCCCATAAGCTAACTCATTTTTATTTCATGAACCAATTTGATTTATCTTGTAAAATAAACTTGAATTTGTTAGAACCAAAAGAATAAAAAGAAGAATTCTATATAAGAATATGAAAAAAGAAAAATTTATTGATCATTATTTTAACTCAATACACAAAAAAGTACTCTATTTAAACTCATAAGTTTGTTAGCTTATTTCTCTTCCTCACCTTTTGATTGCATTACAAAATTTGAAATAAGTTATATTTATAGACAAAACTAACCTAATAAGATAAGAAAAAAACTTTTCAACTTTATCTTAATAAATCAATATTATCTTCATAAAAAATAAAGCCTTGAAGTTTTATCCTAATGAATCAATCCTATTTTTACTAAGATTTATTATTGCATTTCAAAAATAAAGATTTTAGACTTATCTCAAACTTCAGTCTTATCTTATTACAGTTGAGATTTCAATTTTCACAATTTAAAACTTCGACCATTTATCATTTTTTTCAAAATCTAATTTAAATTATTTTCAACAGAATTAAACAAGTCAAAATAAAATGTAGCATATCAGACTATCATGAGTAAAAAATGGAACGAGTAAGTTGTGATAATACTGTCAAGAAGTTTGAGAGCACAATAAAAATTTCTTTTTTGCTTTTAATAAACAAACTTCAAATTTAATCCAAAGATCCATCGTGTAGTTTTCGCATAAATAAGAGTGTAAATAGTTTACTTCCTTTCTTCAACTATAATATAGTTTAGAACTTCGACTTCTAAGAGACGTAGTTATAACTCCTCTCAGATAGGTCTACACAATTAACCTTACTCTCTCACATCTCTACACCAGCAGCAACTGGTAGCATTTTCCATAAAGAAAAGAAGTGGGCAGAATTCATAAGTCCCACCCTCAATATAGATGGCTACAACTCTTGTAATCACTTTCCTTGACAAAGCTTAGCTAGGTTTCTATTTTCAAATTTTTACAATAAAATGAATAAAATAACTAATTATTTATATTTATTTCATTCCATCAACCATATTAAAATTGAGTTATCTCTCTCTTTAAATAAATGTTATGCATTTGATTATATGCATATGATTCATTATATTCACCGTTAAACTAGTAATAAAATTATGACTATTCTAATTTGATTAAAAAAAATTATTAACTCTTGGGAACAAATCTCATTCATTCTAAATCTTTATAAATTTTTATTATCGGTTGACATATCATGATGACATAAGTTAATATGAATTAGAAATCAACCTTTCCAATTATAATTATTATACAAAATAGTCATTCAAACCATGTAATGTACTAGTTGAATTCACGGTATGATATAATTTTGAAAATCCTGTACATTCAATTGCTATGGATCCACTCCATAATTCATGACTCAATTCAATGAAACTCCACAAATTCCAATCTTATTACACTTTCATACAGTCATAATAGAACTTCCATTTACCTTGATGAGAGATTCCAAACGACTTACATTCATAGCTAGGAGATTAAGCTCGTAGACTATTAAGATTCCATTGCAAAGTGACCAAAGAGAATCTAGAGATTTAAGTGGTGGGATAGTGCAAACAATTAGGGGAAGAAGATGAAGGGTGATGGGGAGAGAATAGAGGAACTCTCCTTTGCTAGGGTTTTCAAGAGATGAGAATGAAATGAAGGCTTAGACTTGTAAATTGGATAGAGAATTGAGGTATGAACACAATTTTTATTTATTTTTAGTTAGTTTTTACAGGTATCGTTTACCCGGGATCAAGGTTATAAGAGTCAAAAGTAATCTATCAATTTCAATTACAATCAATCCATTAAATGTAATTATTATTTTTTTTATCACTTCTAATTATATAAATATCCATAAAATAAAATAATCTTCCGTTGAAATATGCATTATTTCATTTGAATCATTTATCCCAATAGTTATACAACTTCATGCGTTATCTCTATGAATAATCAAAAATAATAAAAAAAATTAACAACTAACCAAATAAAATAGTAATAAAATATATCTCATTACATTGACTTGTAGGGTACAAGTTTTATTAGAAAACATGATTCTTCTCTCCCATTATACTAAAACGGTGGGGTGTCAAAATGCCTCATCCAGCTGTATGTATCCCAATGGCCAAGAACTTAAAGGCCAATTGCCACTTCAATACACAGTCGACTTCTGTCTAATTATGGTTGACAAACCTCTACAACTAAACGCGGATGAGATAAAGTCAGCCTTCTTCTATTTAGTCAAAGACCTTTGGGTCTAAGCTGTGCCATAGTTTGGCGTATACGGCATTAATCACTTTTTGTAGATGCCGTTTTAGTTGTCAACGGCAAGGTGAGAAGGATTGACCGAACTATATATTATACTCATTTCAGCAAAATATATATAAAACGACCTACCAATTAGGCTATCCCCAACTAATGCTATTTTTTGGCGTTGGATCTGTATATGTAATAATTGTATCTTAGTTTTATTAATTGCTTTTGTCCATGACTATTTTGCACTCATATTGATATTAATTGGCGTAAATATGGCTTAAAGACTTGTCAGTGTCTAATTCTATCACGTTGAAATTAAATACAAGATGCAATTTTATCATAATATATTATTTAAATAATAACTTAAACACCTGAACGGTATTTTTCTTAACAGTTTAAATTTTTGGAAATTATAAATTAAAAGATCAAAAATTCCATCCTTACTGTCTCTCCTTTTCTATTTTAAATTGATTCATTTTTAAGACATGTGACAAATCTAATATTAAAACTCAATGCTAAAAAATCATGTAAAAACCTCACTCCAAAAATAATTCTCATAATTTATGAAAATTAAACTTGTATTATTTAATTGATGACACATTTTAAATTCATAAACCACCACAATATCCAAATTCCTCCTACTTTTGACTTTTTTACAAAACTTGTATACGAAATTTGAGTCTTGGCGTGATTAGTGATTAGCCGACACATATCTTTTCGTCCTTCGCGGAATCGATAAGTGACAAAGGAAAAGCAGAAAGCAAACAGACAAACGTAAAATGCGCAGATCCTAAATCCAATTAATTAATTAATTAAATTTATAAGAGCATATTTAACGGAAGTGCTTAATAGTTCTTAAATAAAGTGTTTTCAACTGGTATGACACAGTATAGATATAGTTATTTATATAAACAACCGATTCTTAATATAAAATAATATTTTTTAACTAACGTGACATAATAAAATACATAAAAAAAAAGAGTTAAGCAACCCAGTGAAATTGGACAACTGGATATGCTCTAATTCAAAATTAACTGACTGCACAGACAACAGAGTGGCCTTGTGAGCATGTAACTGATGTGTAATTTATTTATATATATCTTTTTACGCGTTTTAGTTGTCTTCAACTTCAAGGCTGTCCCTCCCCGAAGCTTCGCGGATAGAGCCTCAACGACTTTTTGTCCTCTTTTTTTTTAAAAAAAAAATTGCGGCCACCAATTATGATATTGCGTATAAAATTGCTTGGAATATAATCATATCCTCTCGATTTCCATTGTATTTTCTCATAATATCCTTCGGAATAAAAAAAAAAAGTAGCACAAATTTATCTTTTGTTGGGGTGGGAGTAAAAGAAAAGAAAATCAAAAGAAAAAAAAGGGAAAAATCATGTTTTTTCTTTTTTGAATGTAAAAATAAAATAAAATAAAATAAAAATAAAAATAAAAAAAATAATTCTACAAGAGAAATCAATCCATAGAAAGGAAATTAGATATGGTTATGAAGCAGTCTATATAGAAAATAAAGTCAATAGTATTTATTGAAAATGATTTATCAAACAAACTTCAACGTTCAACCCAACTTTAGAAGTAGAGTTTTAGTATATATAATGTAAATGAATTACTTAAGAGAGATACTTGAGGATTTATATAGATATTGAACTCACTATTTGATATGCTTCTAGATAAATGAGAAGTATTTACATATTCATAACACATCATTGGCATGAATGAGATTATCATTTTGTAATTGATATAGTAACACCATTCATACATATCCTCAAGTGTGCTAGTTTGTATAAGATTTACGAATAGGCTTAATAGTTGTGTTGTAGATAAATCGATCAACCAAGAATCCCTTAACGCTCAATTGTGTCTCTATATAACCCGTAGGCTATTACTTTCAAGTGCTAGATTTTATTTGCAAGGATTTGGACTTGTTTATGGGTTTGTGATCCAAACGTTTGATCGTGGACCTACTTATGGTAGACTTTAATCAATAGACCTATCTATTGATTTAGTCAACCACTTACATCCTGACCTAATTGGTCAATTATGATTATACAAATTTATTGATAGTAAAAAGAGGTAGGGGTGAGCAAAAGTTCCACATCGATAAGAAGATGGGTGTCCTCGTGCCCTACAAGGCGGGGGCATGCCAAGCCTAAACGACGAAGCGCCTTTTGGGAAGAAGGTGGGTAGCGACCCGCACCCTAAAGGGATAAAACCATGAGGAGGGCCACGAAGGGCCATACTTTAAAGCGAACAATATCTCACTCATGGGCAAGGCTTATACTGACCATCATCATTTGGTGCCGTTTGTGAGGTATGAGCCTTGTCCACGTGTGAGGTATTGTCCACTTTAAAGCATGGCCCTCATCACAGTTTTGTCCCTTCGGGGTGCGAATCGCTGCCCACCTTCTCCTTAAAAGGTGCCTCGTCGTTTAGGCTTGGCATGCTCCCACCTTATAAGGCACAAGGACACCAGATTTCTAATCGATGTGGGACTTCTGCTCACCCCTATCTCTTTTTGTTAGCATTTTTATATATTTTGGACTAACATAATACAATAAGTCTGATTAATTAAATGTCATTTTGTAGAGCCTACTTAGTGGAAAGCCCATTTAGTGATGTGATCCTTTAATTGGGCTAATGTGGATATAGACCCTGTGATTGGGCTTGCTTTTGATGGGTTGGCTTGCCCCATCCTCTTTATAATCACAGGGGAGGCCCCTATTCCTAACCACTTCAGAATATTAGTAACCCCATCTAAACTGATCAGAGAGTCTGAGTGGGCATAGGAATAGTTTCTCCCTTGCTTTCCTCTACAGGACATTTGGAATCAATGGCTTCTTCTTTGGCTTCGTTTCCAGGTAAATCTGGGAACCTATTTTGTTGTAATTTTGTTAGTTTG
>JANHAO010005740.1:0-22155 GCA_026873985.1 Saraca asoca | reverse complement strand
ACACTCCATAAGTCTGTGAGACGAGATGCATGGCTGTGAGAATGCACTGTAGCCGAACGTGGGTCGGTCACCATGGAACTTCGGGCTACTTCATGGTCGACGAGCTTCAAGCTGTTGTGAAGATTTCCTGCCAATCCTCACGACTTCACGACTGCTGCACGAGCCCCCTGCTAAAACCAGATGACGCGTGACCGACATGGGAATGAGTTACCAGGTTCGTCTTCTGCCTTGCGTTATCATCTGCAAAAATTGGAGCTCTGACGCAGTGACTTACAGACATGGGACACCAACGTTTTAGCTTCAAGGAATGAGGGTATGCTTGATCGTCCAAGAGTTTCCATATGTGCCATCTCGGATCTAAGTCACTGGAAGTTATACGGCATTGAATGCTATTCGAATACTGTTACTGTTGTCATTACAGCTTCCAGTAGTAGTGAGATTTGAGCAGATCAACTTTCATAGTAGAAATTAACCAGGATGCAGGTGGAGTCCCCACAGACGGCGCCAAATGTTGACGTCGAAATTTGGTTTGTACGGAGCACCCAAACTTTAGCCAACGGAAAAGGATTCAATGGACTCCTATCCTGCAACCTGGTGTTAAAACTGATAGAGAAGAAGAAGAATATGCAGCAGACAACAGTATTTTTTAACGTGGTTCGGCCAAAGTCCTTCTTCGGACTCATACGTCCACGGTAGCATGTTATTACCAGAAAATGCTTGCTGTGTACACAGTTTTACAAGAGTTTCTCTCTTGTGAGCTCCATGGCTCATTCTCTCAAAGCTCTCTCTATTTTTCTCAGTATGGTCTCCCTCCTAAATGAGCTCTCTCTCTATTCATTTTATCACCCAAAGCCTATGTACAAAAGGCTAACTTTTTCATAACGGAAATGAATCATAAATTGGTTACAATGGTTAATAGCAGATTCCTAAGCAATTGAACTGTCTTTTTTGAATTAATGGCTAGGAAAGTATGATTCGAATTATGAACTAGACCTCATCCTTAACAACTTAAGGTTGCTACTTTGACCCTTATTTACTAGTGATCTGAGTTTGCATTTAACAACCTGATGCCTTGTGCCTACAACCTCAATCCTGATTGAGTTGGATTTTTATTAGTTGGGTTTATCTACTGAACTTTTACTAACCTATTTGTATGATTCCAAAAATACCCACAACAATAACATTAACATACTAAGCCCATCTAATCATTAAAAAACTCTAGATGTTTAACAATTAGCTATTAAAAAAAATATGGAGACTTCACTTTCACCAAAGGAAGTATGGGCACATCGTTCCTATATAAGGATGTTGAAAAGGTCAACAAAAAAGTCTTCATCTTCAAGTAATTCATGTCATAATTTCATTATGATATTGAATTGTTATTTTTTAAGTTATTTTTTAGTTGTTGAAATCGTGTCTCATTTTTAAACATTTATATTTAGGTGAATCAAAATTGTCAAATGCTAATGTAGGAAGAATGTAATATTATACCTCATATCACAATTCAAGACCATGTTTTGTGTGAAGGTGAAGACACAAGAATTATATATTATCCAAAACTAATTATTAATTTTTTTAACCAACTTATTTCTGTGGTAGATTCAAATCAAGAAATCGTGAATTGGAACACCCCAACCAATAGTCACAAAGCATCAACAACTAACATGGCTTATCAATCAATGAACTTATGTATATCATACAAAATGAAAATGATTCAAATTTAAGGAAGACAACGACTAGAAGGATGAAACAACGTCCTTTACATGATATATCTAGATCTGTGATGAGTCTTCAAAACCAATTTGACTCAATAAATGGTAAGGGGATTAATTCTTATATTGCTTTGTTTCCATATTGATATTATGTTAAGAATCTTTGGGGGATCTTATTTTGCACCAATCTTTGTATTCATAAATAGGCAATGAATTTAACCATTCCAAAAGGAACCAAGGAGATTCAAATCTCACATATGAAGATCTACCTTCGTTTGGTCAGTTGATTGCTTAACTTAATTTGTGGCTCATTCGATACAGCAAATACATCAGGTCAATTCATTCATTATCCTATCTTTGATATAAATGAGGATGTTAATGGTAAAATTACTACTTAATTGAAATATTATTATGATGTTTATTTTTTATTGCATAAATGTCACTGTTTCACATTAAGGTATTGGGATACTAAATTATTAATTAAGGAATACTAATATTAGAACATATATTTACTTTTTACTTAGAGATGATCTCCACGTACTGACACTTCATAAGGGTCTAGAGGTAGAAATGAATGATTCACATCATGGTTAGCCTTGTTTTAAAAAAATTTTAACGCTTATTTTCATTACTAATTTTTCAATAAATATAATGAAATTATTAACATAAATTTCCTTCGTATTGTAGCTTATTTAGACATTGATGATCAAGCACATCAATGTGAATTCTATAAGGCTCAAATGTGGTATGAAGAATGTTTGACCAAGACTTTTAAAGTATCCAAGCCTAAGTTATCCCTTTGCTATTCACAAAGGAAAGTTTAACTACCTTTCATAAAAGATCCACCTATATATCTAACATATCAAAGTCTTTTAGACAATTGCTTCATTGTACCTTACAATCCAAGGTTATTAATTAGATACCCAGCTCACATTAATTTTGAAGCTAGAAATCAAGATACATTGATCAAATATTTGTTTAAATATGTCAACAAAGGCTATGATAGAGTCACAATTGCATTCCAACAAGCCCAAAGCATAGGTGAGAGGGCACAAAAAATTGATGAGATAAAACCATACTACGATTGTAGGTATGTATATGCTTGCAAAGCATGTTGGCAAATATTTGGTTATGAAATTCATCATAGGTAGCCACCACCGATTGAACGATTGAAGTTTCATCTACTTAGAAAGCAATATGTAGTTGTTAATGACTATGATTCTATTGAAGAAATTAACAATCTACAAGGAAACAAACCAATAAACCATGTTCACTGCTTGGATGGAGAAGAACAGAGAAGATCTTGAAGCTAGAAAGCTCTTGTGCATGGAATTCCTATTGGAATATATAAACAAACAAGATATTTGAAAGTGGGTGAAGTGAAGGCATGGATTTGCAATTAGTAGAATTAATTTTGTTCCACCATCAATTAGAAAGCTCTTTTACTTATGTACATTGCTAAACAAGTCAAAGGAGCAACATGTTATGATAACATCAGAATAGTTAATTGTATTGTTCATGAAACTTTCAAAGAAGCTTGCAATGCTTTAGGCCTACTGGATGATGATGCAGAGTATGTTGTTGCAATCAAGGAGGCCTTGTCATAGGGAAGTAGTCAATCATTAAGGAACCTTTTTGCCACTATGTTGTTTTGCAATTGTCTTTCAAAACTAACAGTTGTATGAAAATAGACTTGGGAAATACTCATAGAGGATTTGTTTTACATGTAGAGGAGATCACTACAACAAGATGGTAAATGATCTATATATCAATAAAATGAAGTAGCACTTATAATTTATATTTATAATTTTTCTATTACATTTAATATAGTTAAATATGCATAGAAAATGCTATAGATAATTACTTACTTTTTTTACTTAATACTAACACTTCGTTATTCCAATTGATTATGTTTCTATACTTGATCTTATCAGAGGAACAATTTTAATATTTAACTCTTGCTAACATCGAGAAGATACTTAAAAAGAATGGAAGAAGCTTACATGAATTTCCTCTAATGAAAGTTTTAGATATAAATGAGATCAATCCTATAGAAAATAGTTTAATTGCAAACTAGTTGAATTGTGATAAGCAAGCTTTGAAAGAAGAAGCATCAACACTATTGAATTCAATGACTAATGAGTAAAGAATAGTTTCAACACAATCGTAGATGTTGTTCATGTAGGTAAAAGAGGTATATTCTTCTTGTATGGATATGGTGGTACTGGAAAAACTTATATCTGGAGGGTAATAACATTTTTACTCCATTCAGATGGAAGAATTATTTTAATAGTTGCATCGAATGGTATTGCATTCATTCTTCTGCCAAGTGGTAGCATTGCTTACTTACGATTTGCCATACCATTGGATATTAATGAAGATTCAACAAGCAACATCAAGCAAGGGGCAGCCCTTAAGTAGAGCTACCTCGAAAAACTGATCTTATAATTTGGCATGAATCGTTGATGGTTCACAAGTTTTGTTTTCAAGCCCTTGATAAAACTTTAAGAGAAATCTTGCAATTGGACAATCTAAGAAGTCATTCAATTCCTTTTGTGGGGAAAACAATGGTATTTGGAGGTGATTTCTAATAGATCTTACCTATAATTCCAAGTGGGAGTCTTCCTGACATTGTCAATGCTTCATTGAACTCATCTTACTTATGGAATTCTTGTCGTGTATTCAAATTGTCAATGTTCTGGATTGCCAAATCACAAAGTGAAGTTAAAAGTATGAGTTCCAATCATACTGATTAGAAACACAAACTAATCTTCTGGTTTGTGTAATGGTACAAGACTAATCGTTATTTAATTAGTAGATCATGTCATTGAGGCTGAAGTATTGATTAGTACTAAAGTAGGGAGAAAAATCTTTATGCCAAGAATTGTTTTAAGTCCATCGCAATTCAAATGGCCTTTTAGGCTACAAAGAAGACAATTTCAATCACTATTTTATATGCAATGCCCACCAACAAATGTCAAGGTCAATCACCGAAAGAAATAGGATTCTATCTTCCTAAACCAGTGTTTAGTCATCATCATATATATGTTGCAATCTCACAGACCAGAGCTCAAAATTCTCATATGTGATGAAGACAAAGAGAAGAATAATGTGACTACCAATGTTGTATTAAAAAAACTGTTTCAAAACTTATTTTAGTGTCAATTGAAAGTTCACAATGTAACCAAGATTGTTGTTTTTGAAAAAGTAATCTTCAAGTTAAATTTTATGAATGAATTCACCTAATGTAAAAATTGAATTGAATAATATTACAAAATTATTTATTAAATTTACTTTTTTTTCTTTTTGACATATCTCATTGAAAATTGGGAAAAAAAAATCAAGAAGCCCATGATGCCCGCGGGTTACATTCTAAGTTATTATAGATAATATAATAGTTATTTAAGTGTTACTTATTAATTAAATTTAAATAATAGTTATAAAATTTTTGCTAGTGATACATATTACAATACGTTTTATGTTGAATTATAATTTGATAACATCAATTAAATGTGTATTCTACATTAGGTAACGATTTTTTAGTATTATTTAATAAATGTTGCTGAAACCAAAAATAAAAGATATTACTGATCAAATTCGCTGTCTATTTAAATTTTAAACAACAATTTTTTGGCCATGGCCAAGTTTGATGTTGTCATATATAAAATGTTGCGGTGAATCTACTTTGCTTGATAATATACTTAAGTTTATAAAAACTGAATATGTTGTTTTAAAATTAAATTATTGAAATTTTAATACACATTTCTAATTTCCTTTTTTTCTTTTTTTCTTTTTTTTTTTCTGCTTTCTTCTCCGCCCTTTCTCTAGCGTTCTCGACTCTTCTTCCTTTCCTTTATTTTTCTCTCTCTCTCTCTCTCTCTTAATCTCTCTTTCAGTCCTCTCTCCAACACCACCGCCAGCGATGCGGAAGCCTCCACGCTGCCACCGTAGCCACCACTACTGCGTCTTCCTCCGACACCATCCTCTTTCTCCGGCCTTGGCTTGTTGCATGGATGCTGCACATGCTCCTCCTGGCTACACTTTTGCCAATGATAGCTCTCTTCTACGCTTTTGGAGATTGGGTTTGAGTTATTTTGATGAAGCTATAGTGATTCTTTATGATCAAAAGGTTCCTCTAGATTTGGTTTTGTAGGTGTCAGTGAAAGAAGAATAAGATCATGAGACAAAGGAGAAACATAATTCGTCGATGATAAGGAAGAAGCACAGTGACTATGCTGCAGAACAGGGGTGCTCTATTTGGGGCTCTTTGAATTTGCTCTAACCACCTGCTTGGGTAAGAGGAAAATGAAGGGGAAAGGAATGGAAAATTCTATTACACATGTTTTTCGAGACATTTTTCTATGCTTGATTGGGAAGGAAAAAGAGAAAAGAGTGAAAAATAGGTGAAAAAAAATGATGGGGCTACTTATTTTTTTTTTTCCTCTCAAAATAGGCGGAAACTGATGAAAAATATATAATAACACAGAAAGTAAAAGAAAAATTTTACTTCAACCTCCATGAATTCTTTACTAATTTTCATAAAGTCTTTTGAAAATTATAATTCAGTTTCAACAAATTTTTTAATTCTTTAATTTAACCCCTCAGTTATTTTTTATTTTATTTTTGATAACATTATTATTTTAATAAAAAATTATATTTTTTTATTTCAAACTTAAAATCTCAACTATTTTACCAACGAAATGTAATCATAAATTAAATATAATATTTATACATTTCAAGTATATGTTATGTAATCTTTTAATTTTTTTAATTTTTTTTATAAATTTTATTATTATTTTTTTTATTTTTTACTTTCTATTTTTCATTCAATCAATCAATAAAAAATTATTTTTTTTATTTTTCTTTTCTTTCCTTTTCTTTCACCTGAGCATAATTGTAATAAAGGGGCAAAATAATCAATCTAAAATTAAGACTAACGACATCCAATTCTGTCAACAGGAGGTCTGCACCGAAAAAAAAAAGCGAAAGAATTGTATTTACATATATATATTAATTATATTTTTTAATGTAAAACTGATTTAAACAGTAAATTAGTAAGTTGAATTAGTAAGTTAATGTCCTGTTTGATTCAATGATTAATTTAATTTTAAAAATTATGATGATGATTTACTTTTATAATATTTTATAAGATCTATTTTTAAAATATTATGAATATTTCAAATAGAAAATCATCATGCTGAATTTTTTAAATTTTTTTTACACTGTTAATGCATTTAAATATCACTCTAATAAAATTCATTCTTTGGAAAATAAAAAATAATAATAATATTTGGTACCAATAGCAGCCAAAGTATTTTATTTTTGAGATGCTCATAGCAGCCAATCGGTTTTCCCTCCAAAAAGTGCATATTAACCGGACAAAATATGTTCAGTGACGACGTCGTCAACTGTAAACTGCCAACAGAAACGGCTTTCCTTCTGTCGCAGAGCCAAGTTTCCAGAATTTTCATGCCAATCCAGAGAGTTCTATATATAACCCTAACTTCCATGGCTTTGCTCCCATTGCTTTCGCTCAAACCAGTGAGGCCACACAAAGCAAAGCTTGCTTCAATTCAGGTACCTTTCCTTTTACATGTTAGTATTTCTTTGCATTAGTTTCATTGTTATTTTTTTCCTTCTACTTCCTTTGCACTAATTTTCTGCAATTTCGGCTCGTAATCTAAGGGTTTTCAACCAGTTTTGTGGAGATTTCTGAACTTTTTAATTCAAGGGTTTGATTTAAAGTTTTCTGGGTTCTCTATTTCTGTTTTGCTCTTTATGGTTCATGCTTTAAGTTCTAGTGAGTTGGGTTGTTTGATTATAAGTTCTAGTGATTTGGGTTGCTCCTTATCTTTCTATTTTTAACCGTTTCCTTGATTTTGGCAAGAAACTTTCATCTCAAGTAACTTTTCTCGAGTGGTTCTACATGATATGAGCTTGAAAGTTGACAATTCTCTTAATTCTTTGGCGTGTTATATCCCTAAATGGAATTTTTTTTCTTTGTTTCTGCCATGGTCCCCAATAAGAATTTAATTTGTTGATTGCTTGTTTCATTGATCTTTTCTTTCTTCTATTCGCTTCTAACACTCTCGTCTAGCTATTTATACTTCGTCCCTCTGTATTTGTTGCAATAATTCTATCTCAGGTGATTTTGAGATAGGAACTTATTCTATCAGATTACTTGGTGCTGATTTAGCTGAATATTAATTGTGTATATAGGTAATTTAATGCTGATTTATCAAATAGATGGTCCGCTTATGTTTCTACAAATAACACTCTCTTCCAGAAAAATACCAACAAGTTTGTTAATTAAACTGTTTGCTATACACCATTGAATGCTTAAACTTTCCCACATATGAACAAGGAAAGGGTGTGTTTTCCGAATGAAATCGTGAAAGCATGAAGCTTATTGATGAAGAATTGCTCACTTTATACTACTGAAATTATTCAACAGGGACTTAATTATGCGGAAGTTTGGATGATGGAGTTTTTTTTTTTTAATAATAATTAAATTTGGTCGTGAGCTTGAATAATTCAATCAAAGTGGCTAAATGCATAATTGGTCACTGTGAACCACTAAAGCTGTTGAAATGACAAAAGTATAACAACTATTTTCAGCTAAATGGGCAAAAGGAAGTCAAGAAAGAAGCCTCCTCCAAGGAAGAGAATGAACAAGCTTGATACTATTTTCAGCTGTCCTTTCTGCAACCATGGAAGCAGCGTTGAATGTCGTCTGTATGTTTTTCTTTACAATTTGTTGAGTTCCTAATTTTTTGAGAAATTATGTTAGTAGATTTTTGTTTGTTTTGGATGGGAATTTTCGATTTTATTAACAAATGCTAAAATAAAAGTTGTATTAGGCTACTTTGGAACTATAATTTGGGTGTATGGCTTCCAAGTTTTCACTGAAATTAAGACTAGAGGTAATTAAGTCATGAATAGCTCACATTTATATTGTTGGACGTTAGGTATAGTTTGGGGTAAACTTGATAACACAGCTTTCGTTAATGAAGGTAGATCACGTAAGTAGACTTTTTATGGAGATGATCTCAATTATAGCATGCTTCAAGAAGTTGTAAATTGATACAACACTGGAGTGATATGCACAATGGTTTCAGTCCCATAAAACAAGTGGACACTTGCTCAAGCTTGGTTTTTCTTTAAAGTTTGTTTTTCATGTTTTTGTGTGTTGAAACAAATATATTTCTGCTTTCAGTGATACAAAGAATATGATTGGAGAGCTTGTATGTAGAATATGCAAGGAGAATTTTAGTACGAATATCACAGGTATGTTCTGGTAATTTCTTGGTTTGTATATTGGCGTCTCAGAATTTAAAATGAAGAACGGGCATATTTTTTTATGAATTTGTTTTTGTTCATGAGTGGATGTGTATGCAAGACCGCAACTCCATGTACTCATCATCTCTGATTGGTTGCTTACAAGAGTCCTTATGATAACCAAGTGAATAAACGATGCATCGAAGGGCATATTATTTTCTCTTTTACAGTTTCATTGCTTATGTAGATAAAGAAAGCTTTTTTTCTGATGGCTTCATTCATGAGTTCAAATCAAAGATTGATGTCAGCACCACTGGTTGAAAATTTTGAAGCTTACCCAAAGTAGGCAAAGATTGATTGTTTTTAAAGTTACAAGTCATCTAGGCATTTATGTTATCTTGATATGGGTATTCTGGCTTTGGAATGTGTTAAGTTGATTGTTTGTTGATGATATTATCTTAAAGAAACCAGTGAGAAGGAGGGTAATCATTATACCTGTGTTTATGTTAAATGAGTTTTGCTTGCTTGATACCAACGTCTCCATTAAGAAGAGGAGGAAGTGAATGATAGCTTCATAGAGGAATGCTCAAATCTCAGATTTTTTGCCTTCGTTGCTTCCTGTGCATCATTTTCACCTTCCTGTTTATGTTTTCTGTGATTATGTAGTTTTGAATTTTGAGTATGTTAAATGAGGTTTACAATTTGCTGCAATTGACTGTTGTTCTTCAACCTTTTCAATGCTGTTAAGTAAGTTGAGTGGACTATACTGAATGTAGTATTGTCTTAGATCACCCTGGTTTTCCTCTGGCTACTATTCCAAATTTTGGGGTTGAAAATTATGCTAATCATTTGCCTTTTTTATTCTTGTTCTTGCAGCTCTAAGTGAACCTATTGATGTGTAAGTTCGAGTCTTTATGACTTTTCTTCAGATAAGATTCCTCATTTCCCCTTTTTGGTTTTCGGTTTAAAGCTTGATGTGTTTGTAATATCATCTAACTGCAGGTATAGCGAGTGGATTGATGAATGTGAACGGGTAAACAACCTTGAAGAGGAAGCTTCATAGGAAATTTGCTTCTCTTCTCCCTCCGTATCAGAAGAAAGAGACAATGTCACTTTTGAAACTGCGATCCTGTTGAATGGCATAGTTGTTTCTGAAGAGTTATAGTGTGTAGTTTTATGTATATATGGTTGCATTTTTTATTTGTGGTATGCCATAACAATCTACTGGCAGATGAGGATAGGCCTTAGTTAATTTGAAAGCTATATGTAACTTTTAAGCATTTTGAGTTTATGTGCATTATTAAGAACTTTAGTCTGAGTTAATTTGAATGCTATATGTAACTTTTTAGCATTTTGAGTTTATGTGCATTATTAAGAACTTTTAGACTTGTTGAAAACTTGTATTTGGGGGGTTAGTTGTTGTATAACTTGAGGGGTAAGTGATGGAATGTTGGTCATTCTAGCTATGATCATGTAGGGCATATTTGTGGACTAACCTATTGTTTGTGAAAATAATTTTCCAGTTGTTTGATTCATTAAATTGACAATTATTTTTGGCTCAACCAATGGAATGCATTTGAAATATTTTATAGAAAAAATATAGTTGCAATTAGTAAATAATTTAGTTATTTGAAATCCTGAAACATAAGTTATGGGAAATTTCTTAGTCAAGAGAAAATTGCTTGCACGTTGCTTGGAGGAAATAATCTAGTTATGAGAAACAATTGTTTGTGAAAAAATTGCTTGGAGGAAAAGAAGCCTGTAACTTCAATTGGCAATGGAGACTAAAATGGGGTAAAATGCACCGTTTCTCCTTTTTTTTTTTTTTTTTGTTTCCTATTGGACAACGTGATTTGTATTCAAATTTTAAAAGCTACTAGAATTACACAATTTTTTATGAACTCTTGATAAGAGAAAAATGAAAAAGTTGTGTTATTCCTATTAATGAATCACAGGCGAAAGAGAAATGGTAGTTCCAATCCCTCAAAAGATGTGAATTTAGATGAAAAATAAATATAAAATAATATATAATAATAATAATTGTAAATTTCAAAATAAAGATTAATTTTTTAAAATTAAAAGAAATTAATAAAAATAAAAAAAAATTAAGAAGATCTAAATATCATGTCTATATTTCCACTTTCATACCCGCATTTTCTCTGAAAACGTGTACATAAGAATTTTTACGAGTTTGAGAGTCGTGAGCATGAGAGAATAGGTAAGTGGTACAAAGGTGTAACAACATTTCATGCCAAATGCATGTCATTGAAAATTGCACATTTATTGTCAAAATATACAATTTTTTTAGCATTGAAAGAGAAAGTTATGCCATCACCGATATGAGATCTTCAAGTGTTGAATATGGACGATTTGGCGGTTACTAACAACAAAATTAATATTTTCTATTACAAAAAAAATTTGAAAAATTTCAGAAAGGGATTTCTCTTTTTTGAAAAATATGGAATTTAGTTTAACTTAAAAAAATTAAAGTACAAATATGTTACTCATAAAAAATTGCACATTTATATTCATTAATCTGTTAAAAAAAAAAAGACATACAAAGGTGTGCGTGTTTATTTATAAGTATATTAATATTACTAAATATTTGATTATTTGGGGCTTAAACGGAGCTTCTGAATCCATATTCGTTAATTAAAGAACTGTTTAATTAATTTGGACATTCCCTGAAAAATTGCTGTAATTTTCTTACCGAAAAATAAAGTTTGGTTGATTAGATAAATGGATAATATAATTGTTTCCCGAGTGGGCCTTTCTCTGATCATGGTACCGGTTGTCACCTGAGTCCCCTCGTTGCAACACAAAGGTTTGAATCCAAACACCCCTTTGTTCTCCCTTTCCTTCAGCTTCACTCTGTTTAGAACAATATTTTGTTTTGGTTTTTAAATTAGCCGTTGCCTTCGGAGTATTTCTCTCATCATTTCGCTCGTGTTGTTTCTCGGTTTCGATCGTTTCTGTGAGCAACGACGAACTCATGGGTAGGCCACCCAGTAACGGAGGTCCCGCCTTTCGCTTCACTCAGCCTGAGGTATTTATTTGTTTTTAGTTTCCGTCTAATTTTATTCAATGTAGATAACGCATGCATAAGTTACAGAAACGTGATTTTGAACATAACTTGGAATTTGAAGTTGAAATTGTCACAGCGGATAGTTCCAATGTACGATAATTTTGCTCTGTTTTCTAGACCTTGTTCCGATGTATATATGTCTGAATGTTTGATTATATGTTAAATTTCGATTCTTTGGTGAATTAATGAACCGGGTTTCTTTTATTGCTGGTAATGTACGCTTGATTTGGGGCTCTCAAATTTTTATTTGGTTTTTGTTCTATCCAGTTGAGACTTGGGGTGGTTTTGTTTTAAAGTTGTTTCTTAATGCCTTCACTTTTTATGTTTTTATCCACTTGAATCACTTGTGACATAAAAGCAGGAAAATTTAAGCACGACTGCAAAATAATTCCAAGATATGCCACATGAGCTTAGCCTCTGTGGTTGGGCTGCGAAGAGTTTAAATAATATCTAAGTTCAAATGCTAAAGTTCGAAACTTTGAATGCTAATATACCAAATAAAAAAGGAAAACAACTTCAAATTTATTTCCTAGCTTTACATTACTGATTACTCAAGGACACACTGGGATTTAACGTAATTAAGAAAATTTCTGGAGAAATGACAGTAAAAGTTCCGATTCCTCTATTTAAATCAAACAAGTGGCAGTCTCTATTAATAATTCTTACAAGGAGAAACCCTAATTCACAACTTTACCCAGTTTCGGTGCCACAAAAGCACTCTTGACCCAGAGCAAATGGCGTCTCATGCATTTATGCTAACCAGAAAGGAGGTAATTATCTAATTCACAAAAACTAAATCCTGGTGCTGGAAGGAAGCATCACATGACAGCCATCTTTACTCAAAACAAGTCAAACTTATCTTCATTCTTATTTTTTTCCAAACATATATGCTTGGGTGTTTATGGCGGATAATCAGTTAGAAGAGATCAAAGACGATCCAGGAAAACTTCAGGAGGACGAACAATCCATGTAGTCAACTGCATTTAATGAGATAAGTCTTGTCTTTGTATTTAATATAGACTTGGGTTTTGGGCTTTTTAAGAATCAATTTAAGATAATTCCAATGTATAATTGTTGCTGAAGATGAGAGCTCCCTATTGCATTGGGTTATTTTTGTTCTATTGTGCGTAACATCACATACAAAGAGAACAATTGAGCTCTAGTTATAAGGTGTTGAATTGGCCACTTGGCACAAATGATGATATGGTTACTATCAAGCAATTTGTTGTGGGCAGAGTAAGTGAAGAATTAAGAATGGTAATTGACTTGCAGTATAGAAATCTTGGTGGTTGTCTGAGCGTATTCGTTGTGTGCTTTGATTGTCCTGATTAATGATGAGAAGAAATATAAAGCTAGATTCCAATTAAAGACTTTCCATGGTCTATATGTTCGCAAACTATTTATTATTTGTATAGGTTGCAGAAATGGAAGCTATTTTGCAAGAACACAACAATACAATGCCAGCACGCGATGTTCTCACAGCTCTTGCAGAAAAGTTCAGGTGTGCTGTACTATTCTTGAGTATTTCCATTGGTAGGCTCATAAACTTTGGGATTGAGATCATGCATATGTCTTTTTTGGTTGTAGTGAATCACCAGGCCGTAAAGACAAGATCGCTGTGCAGATGAAGCAAGTATGATAACTACTATGTTTTGATGTGATTAGTGATTTTTTACACTCCACTTTCTTAGTTTTCTTCTTTGTTATAGGTTTGGAATTGGTTTCAGAATAAACGGTATGCTATAAGAGCAAAATCAAGTAAGGCTCCTGGGAAGTTAACTATTACACCCATGCCTCGTGATGAGGCAGCCCCAATAAGGAATATGCCTCAACCAATGGCTCCTCCAATACCTGCTGTTTCAGGTAGAATGCTTCTGCATTATGTTCAAATATATGGTTTTTTGAACGTATTTATTTATCTTGAATCTTTATTTATACTTATTTGGTGCTGGTAGTCATCTGTGCTTTTTGTTGTTGTGTTCATTTTAGTTGAGCCTTGTACAGTGGATCAAAGTTACTATCCACTACCTTGTATACCATATTTTGATGATATATTCTTGTTTGAATAATTTGTCTGAGCTGAGTCGTCAGATTTTTGCCAAACTGTTGAGTCCATAGTCACATACATGTATATGCTTCATATAGTGCCTTTTGGGACTACATACCTATTTTAGGCTTGCAGCTTGCATGAAGAAGGGAAACAATAGAGAATATTCGTTTGTGAAGGGCTCTCAGCTATATTTTCTTCTTTTCTCCTAGTGCCTGTAAGAACAAGAGTGGAAAATGGAATCAAAGGTTCAGGGTTCAAAGTCCATTGGTTGCATGTCTACAACTTGCCAAACGGAAGAAAAGAAAATGGTCTTTTACTTTGAAAGCAAAATATGGTAACCTATGGTTGTCTAACATGCCGGTTTTGTTAAAAAGTACAAAAAATATACCTTGATTTGGGAACTATAATATTGCTTATGCTGCTGGGAACTAATCTCATAATGTATAAACATGGGAACTACAAAAATTGTATATAACACTACAGAATACAATTCTTGTTTTGCTTAATGTATATATTGTGTTTACTCTGCTGGCAACTACATTCTTGTATAAACATGGACCAAGTTGCTTGTTGAGTTGATAATGCCTACTGGCTTAACTTCCATTTATCATTTTAATCGTCTGCATATTGCCACTTATGATTCTGTATACTGATTTCTTAGTCAAATTTTTTATGTACTTTTCTTGGTTTCTGAATTGAATCTTGATCTTTGTCAACAAAATGCTGGTTTTAATGTGAAAGTAACGATTGACTTTCATATCTTTATGTTGAAATGAGCTATTTCAGCAGGTTAAGTCCAATTGTAAGTATGATTGCTAAGAAAATAACAAATGCATCGTGTAAAATGTGTCTGAACATGTTTGGAATTCTTGATGCATTATTGGCTGCAATTTCAACCTCCATGATATTATGCTGCTTTAAAGGATGCTATATTGTGAAGATGTGTAATTTGTTTAACTGAACAGCATAACATTTTACTGATGGTCCTAGGTGAAGGATCTGTTTCTTTACTGCTGCTTGATTGGGAAACAATCCTGTCACACATGGTGATTCAATGTTTTTTTTTTTTTCCTTAAGTCTATTTTCTTGTGTGTCTTTGTTTTTATGCCCTTTTGATTTATATTATTCATTTACAAGCATTGATGTCATTTTGTTCTACTAAGTTCCAATTGCAGGAAAAGGTGCTCCAGAAACTTCTATTACAGAGTTTGAAGCTAAATCTGGAAGGGATGGAGCATGGTCAATATATACTCTCCATTAACTTTTAGGATATACTGCTGCTGAGTTTTTCACTCTTCATTATTTTAGATTTGTAACCTGATTATGGTCTTTGTCTTAGGTATGATGTTGCTAGTTTTCTATCCCATAGATATCTGGAGACCAGTGATCCGGTAATTTCAAACTCCCATTATTTTAATAATTAAAAATTCATTAAGTTTTTTTTATATGGTTACCACCCTGGTATTCTTCCTGTTTACTTGGTTTTTTATTTTTTCTGGATGATTCTTTATTTACACCAAGGTACCTATTCTGATAAGCATATATTAATTTTGTTGTTGGACTTCCCTACATGAAGTTTTTTCATGGTTAAAATGCTTTTAGATGGTTGTACCATCATAGACTTCTTTTTTTGTTCAAACAGTGACCGTTTTATCTCCAGGTCGGTTGTCTGGTTGTTAGATTACAGTGGATTGAAGAGGTTGATTTTTCTTTTTTTTTTCAGACTTTTTTTATTTGGAAAGGCCACTGATATATTTACTTATGGATTAGTAAGTTGATCTGTTTCTCAATTCCCATGTCACTGCTTTAATGGTTCTGTAACGATCTTAAATCTTGTCTTTTAATGTCTAGGTGTGGAAATAGGAATAAAGCTTATCTTCACTTCATCTTGTATTGTTCAGAGTACTGGCTTGGCGGTTCATGTGATGGTAATATCTTTCTCCATGTTTCAGGAAGTGCTGGTGCGGTTTGCTGGTTTTGGACCTGAGGAAGATGAATGGGTTAATATCCGAAAAAATGTCAGGCCACGCTCTTTGCCATGTGAATCATCAGAATGTGTTGCAGTCCTTCCTGGAGATCTCATACTTTGTTTCCAGGTGGGAATTGCTGTAGTTACATATCAATAGAGAATTAATTTGATCATGCTCAATCTAGAGTTTTCTCTATCATGTATTCCTGGAGACATTTTTTTTTCTCTCTTTTTTCCTCCTGTTTGACCTTTTGATTTTGAAAATTACAGGAAGGCAAAGAGCAAGCTCTTTACTTTGATGCCCATGTCCTTGATGCTCAAAGACGGAGGCATGATGTAAGGGGTTGTCGTTGTAGGTTTTTGGTTCGTTACGATCATGATCAGTCAGAGGTATGAAAATTATAGCATATTTTTTGTGGGATTTAATGTTTATGATGGAAACAATCATATAGAGAAAAGTACTTTATATAACAATGGCACCTATATAATTGGGTTCTTCAGCTTCAGTTATCTGTCTGAATGGTGTTTAATCACCAGACACAAGCTTCCACCGCAGTTCTATGAATGTTGATGTGTCATGCTGTATTAGCTTGTCTCTGGTATGCTTCACCTGGTCACAGCAAAGCTGATAGAAAAGGAATAGATGTTTGGTTCCATTAAAGTTTTCCATATCAGATGTAATATACCCTAATTTTCTCTTTCTGCAATTGTTTAATCTGGCTATGCCTTTTTTTTTTTTTTTTAAATTGACACTGCCTTCCAACCATTCATTCTCTAAGAGAAAATCATGGAATATAGAATGATTGTAAAACACTGAATTACATTGACATATTACTTTGATTGTCCCAAATATTATGTTGATGCATCTGCTCATTACTTGGTGTTTGTAGAATGTATGTGCATAATTGCAACGTTTCCTGGTAATTGTAGATAGCTAGAGCAGTATGATATCAAGTTCTGTTGCTTTGCTATGGTGTCAATGTAAAGATGCTCTGGCATCATTTATTAGTTGTATGTTTTGATGTGAAGACGCTATGACATGACATGCAAGCTATACATATGCACTACTTAGAGTCACAAGTTTTGATCCATCCATCTGGTTTGCATACCAGGAAATTGTGCCACTTCGGAAGATATGTCGCAGGCCTGAAACTGATCACAGATTGCAACAACTTCATGCTGTTAATGAGGCTGCACCAGTGGATCAGAAGACTAGCATGGATCAAGCAAGTGTTCATGCTATCAAAGTCACCAGTTCTGCTGAAACAGTGCCGAAGCAGCAGAATCCTAACATTGCCATTGTAGCTCCGGTTCAGCAAGCCAATGTTTCTCCAGCCGCCCTGCATGTGAATGTGGATCCAAAAAATGCAGAAACAGCTGGTGATATTAAAGCAGGAAATCCCATGGTTCCTTCAGGCAGTGCTGCCTTCCCAAACAACATCGTTACCAGCAGTGTTCCTGTGGTCTCGAGTCAGAACATGGCTGAAGGAAACTAACTGAGGGGATATTTTTCATGTCCTCCTCTTCTCTTTATGAGGGTTCAATCTCCAAAAGCTGATAAGTGGCATTTTGAATACTTGTGCTGTTTTTGGATGAACAACAAACTGGGTAGCTATCTTTATAGCACAGAATGTTGTACATGAGTTTCTCGTGCCCTTTTATCTAAAGATTCTAAACCCTGGAAAGCCAAAGTAAAGTAGGATTACAAAAGAAAGTTCAAAGACATTGGAATTTCATAGAAATGAGTTTTTGTTTTCATAGCTATCTATTTGCTAGGAATGTTATTCTATAATGAGGCAAGAATGATGCTAATTGCACATTTTCGTCTCGCATTCACAGTTGTGCATATTTTGGATAGTTCCTGCGGTGAAATTAGAGTTCAAACTTTCAATTAATATGCAGCAATGCTGCAAATTGCGGCTTTTTGACCCTAATAGGGTCAAATAAAAGTCTTTTTCCTTAAATGAGGTTGGATTAAAATTATTTTTATGTGTTATTTTTTTGATAACGTTAATGCTGATAACACTGTAACTTGAAAACATTGGTGTTCTTTTTAAAAAAAAAAAAAAATTGTCTTGAAAACGTTAGTAATATTAATGTTTTCTAATTTTTTTATTTTTTTAAAAAGATTTAAGTTAGGAATTTGGTAAATTTTTTTATTTTTTATTTTTTACAAAATAAAAAATTTAATTTTTTAAAATTCAGTATTTAAATTTTTTTTATTCAAGAAAAAATTTTATTTTATTAAAATTTTAATCAATATATAATTAATTGTAATATATTATTTAATTATTTTATATTAATTTTATTTAAAATTTTAAATCTTCTATCAATAAGATTATTGTTAATAAATAATCATTTAAAAAATGTAAAAAAAATCTCAAGAAAAATTAAAAAAAATAAGATAAATTAGGGAAGAAAAAGGTAAAAAAAATCTCAAGAAAATGAAAAAAAAAAGAAAATAAGATAAATTGGGGAAGAAAAAATATAAAAAAAATTTAAGAAAAATAAAAAAAAAAGGAAAAAAATTTCCCAACTTTTTTCTTTTTCTTTTTTCACCAAACTAATCGGGGAAGAAGAAAAAATCTTCCTTTTTTATTTTTTAAAAAATTTTTATATTTTTTCTTTCCTAATCTATCTTATTTTCTTTTCTTTTATTTTTCTTAAATTTTTTTTTTATATTTTTTCAAATGACTATTCATCAACAATAATATTGGGTGATAGAAGACTTGAAGTTTTAAGTAAAATTAGTGTAAAATAACTAAATAATATAATATAATTAATTATATATTAATTAAAATTTTAATAAAAAATTCTCTTATAAATAAAATATTAAATTTTAAATTTTATAAAAAATTAAATTTTTATTTTTTAAAAAATTAAAAATTAAAAAAATATTGGCATTACCAACTTTTCCTAACTTAAAATTTAAAAAAAATTAAGAAACATTGGTGTTATTTACATTTTAAAAAAATAAAATATTGATAATTCTAATTGTTTTTAAGCCTGACAATATTGCCAGCATCAACATTGTTAAAAAAATTACCATCCATATAAATAGTTTTAACTCAATTTCGTATAAGAAAAAATATTTTTATTTGACCCTATTCTGCTCAAAAAGCCGCAAATTGCATGCCAATTTTTTCCTTCAAAGGTAATGAGATAGTAACTACACAGTACAGTTCTGTGAACAAAGATTCATATGACATTTCATAGCAGTATTTACCATGCAATAGAAGTGTAGTGTAACAAACTTCCACTCCGTAAAGAGTTACATAATATAATCACTTTTTTACATTATAATTAAAAGTAGGATTAGTACAGGTTTTAACTTAGATTTACTAAATTCATAATTTAATCATTATAATTTTATTTTGTATAATTATATTTTAAAATTTAAAATAATTTATAATTAATTTCTCACTGTTAATTAATATAAAATTCAACAAGCAGAATTCTATGTCTCTATTAAATTTATATACTAGATTTAATTTTTATTGACTTATCATATTTACTTTATCAAAATTATTTACTAACTTTACTTATTATATAAAAAATATCTTAATTATTTTCTTTAAAAAAAAAAGGAACCTACATATTAATAAGGATTTAAAAGGTTGAAATTTTTTTTTAAAATAAATCATTGATGGAAAATAGTAAAAAAAATTTAACTTAACTCTTGTTACCTGGATTTAATACACAAAATAAAACTTGAATTTTAAACTTTAAGATATAATTTTACAAAATAAAATTATAAGAATTAAATTATAATTTCAATCAAATTATTAGGATTAAACTTTTATTAAACCTTCAAAGTATTTTGATTTCACAATTGGACAAAGGATAATTTTGTATTTAAATAAGTCTAAAAAAAATAAAAACTTCCAAAATTTCATTTAAAAAGACCAATAATTCCATAATGAGATGGAATAATTGCACTCCAAAATGGATGAAACATTGTGGAAATAGATAACAGAAGTTTTAGACTCTACGGATTTACTGAATTTATAATTTAATTTTTATAATTTTATTTTATATAATTATATTATAACATTTTAAAAGAATTATAATTAAGTAGTGTTAAATTGAACTAATAAAATCCTATCTACATGTTAATGTTGTTGACTCACAAAATACATATTCACATAAATTATCATAAAAAAATTTATAATTAGGGTTTGAAAAGAAAAGAGAAGGGACAATATGCTTCATTTGAATTGTCAACAAACAGAGAAAACCATTCAAAAAAAAAAAAAAAAAACTTATGATAACTCATTTTAAATTACACTATTTTTAATCTAAAAAAAGCCTAGGATAATAATAACATTGAAAAGATCAATTAAAATTCCCCCTTCTTTTTTTCATAACAAGTGAAGGGATGCCTGTTTCTTGAGCTCTGACTGTGTGATAAACAGTGAAAAAGTTTATTATAAATCTGTAAGTTGAAGGTGTCATCTTTTATAGTGACCTTCACTTAGACTGTCACATTGAAAATGAACACTCAGTGCTGAATTATAAGCAGAAAGTTAGGAAGTTGTATCAAACTTTACTCCAACAAGTAGACATTATTTGTCATCATCTGTTTTTCACCACATTTTTTTGTTGGTTGAATTATACAAACAAATACATGGAATGAGAACAGCAAGAACCTCCTAAATTAACTCAACAGACCGAATATAATTGTTCAATTGTATATGATCTGTGTACACAATTTTTTTCTTACAGTCACGCGTCCCTAGATTTGAATTTTCAATCTTATGAAAGGATATACTATATTTGAGGATGAAAGAGAGAGAAACAAGAGGGTAGATCTACGAGATGATGTTCTCATGTGAGTGAAATTCATTTATTTTCTTATTTCTATTTTTTTTTAATCAAATAATATTTGATTTGCGAAATCATATGTTATTTTTAAAAATATTATAATATTATATTTTAATTAATTTATATATTTTTAAACATATTATTAAATTATCAAAAATATTTTCATTAAAATTTGAGTACTTAATAATGAGAAATTGATCGATATATAATGATAGACAATATTTAACAACAATGAATAGCAATATATGATTTTTAATAGTGATTACTTATGATAAATTGAAATATTAATAAAAAATAGTTAAAATAATTTTTTTTATATGGTTAAAACATTTTCATGTTTTGAGAGTATAAGATATCCATCTTTTTATGTAAATATTTTAAGGAAATATCACCTAAAAACATTTTGAGATCATTTTTCTAAATTTTAAATTAAATATAAAAATTTAATATTTATTTAAAACATTTTTAATGATGTGAAAAAGATTTTGTAAACTGAAGCTACCCTAAAACAAAAATTTCTATTAACTTAGGAAATGCGGTGGTAGCTCTACCATCAAGGGATGTGATATTTAAACATTGAAAATGAATGTTAACAAACTCAAATTTTTATAAATTACTCTTTATAAATGAATTAGAGTTGCTGAATGGAACCATCCTTTTAAATGTGTTATAAATAAGTTAGATAAGACAGGTTTGGAAAAATTATAGACTATCTAAATGATCTAGTCTTAAAACTTGCAATTCATGAACCCAATAGATCAATTTGTAGATTTTCTCTTTTTTTAAAAAAAAAAAATTAGTTAAAAACAATAAATGCAAATTCTAAAATTATATATTTAGAACATTATAATATTTAAAAAAAACTACAAATATTAAAAAAATATTAAACACATTTCAAAAAGATTCCATAAAATAAAAAAAGTGTATATGAATTGTTTGGAATATAATATTTGATACATAGAAACATTTTATATATTCTATCAACTTTTCAAAAAAAGATAAAGAGGATACAAAAATTTTATGAATATATACTCTAATATATTTAAATTTTAAAAGATGAGAATATAAAAATAAATAAATAAATCAGTTTATGGACTATTGGGTTGAATCCGCACATATCACAAATCCAATAAACATGACCGATTCAAATATACATTTTAACTTTTTCCAATTTTATAGGTTGTAGTCTTTTTCTTCTTCTTCCCCCCCCCCCCCCCCCTCTCTCTCTCTTTTTTTT
>JANHAO010005739.1:0-22325 GCA_026873985.1 Saraca asoca | reverse complement strand
TATTTTGTAAAACCTTTTTTTTAATGCTATAAATAATATAGCCATAGCGCAAATTATATTAACCTATGCTTTTGGTTTCATGGTAATTCATAGGTTAATCTAACTTTTGATTATTTTGCCCTTTAAAGAATGTAGAGTGGTTTAGGAATGACTTTTGAATGGAAGGTTGAGATGTAGCTAGAAACTTGTAAATAACTTATGAACAAATATTTAACCTGGCAAGTACCTATTGGGCAATTCCGTTATATATTATGAAATACATTTGTTTCCAAATTGTTCCATTTTTATTTTATAAGTCTTCAATATATCAATTCAACAAGTTGGAATTGAGTAAACATGACTAGTAATAGTGAAATAAGTATAAGTAGAAATAGGTAATGAAAAACGGATAAAAGCTGGTGACTATTAAGAAAGGATTGACACTTACGCCGGTTATGGTCAGGAAATCGGGTTGTGACAAGCGGCTATCAATTTCATATCCAAATAGATATCTCATAGGCTGTCTGGTGCTGTATCAATGAGATGGACCCATTTGTTCTTGTGTTCATCGCGAGATAAGTCAACCAGGATTGTACAAAATGGAAGAGCAAAATGGTAAATAATACATTTGAATAAATATTCCTCGAGATCTGATGAAGAGTTAAAGTCCGATGACAAGTTGATGGGATCACTCGATCCACCGGACATAAAGTAGGAAATCACAAAGATGAGAACCACCTTCAAAGAAAATAAAGTATGGTTAGAATGGAATAAGCAAAAAGAACAGTCGAACAAGGGCAATCAAGTGGAGTTAGGAGGTTTCAGAAAAAAAAGAAAAGAGAAAAATAAGAAGAGAATCTAGACCGAGAAAAGTGATAGACACCGGTCTCTCCACTGTGTCCCGGAAGAAGGTAGAGGCATGAGACACAGTTACCAAGAAGAAAAAGAAGAAAAGAATCATTATAGAGAATTTTGAAAAAGAGAGAAAGAACATCAAAGATAAAGCAACAAAGGCAGAAGAAGTATAAGAACTTACTTGCAAAAGTAGTGGAGAAAACGATAGCCAAAGAAAAGCATCGATGAGAGTGATAGAAAGCAACAGTAAATCTGGGTTTGAAAAGAAAAGGCAAAGATCGCTTTCAAGAAGCCTAGGTCAGTTTTTACAAAAGGGTGAAGGAAATCTAATAGCCAAGGTTTAGCAAGTTGAATGGCTTCAATGGCAAGTCATGCCACTGTTATGACTTTTGAGGTTCTTGAGACCTCTCGAGAAGGCAAATCATCATTACTAACAGAGGGCAGGTGACAACTGTCTTAGGGGAACGAAAGGTCTCCAAACAGGTCAATCATGTCTCCCTCTTAGAGGGAAGGGGGCAAATGATGCAGTTTAAAATAATTTGTGGTCTCTAGGTGATCAACCTAAATCGATCAATCAAGATCAATCGAGGAAGTGGCCATGACAAGAGGTCTCGAACCTAAATCGATTAACTTATTATATATGGTCAATCAACTTGACCAACGCATGAGAAAAGGCATGACTTAAGTAAGCATGAACAATGTGATTGCATTAACTACTTAGCAGAAATTTCGTTGACGTTACCAATATATTAAAGGCATGTGGTCGCATCTCATTTATCCAAAAGCACATCAATTGACACGTTGACACCTATATATACCAAGAGGTATCTCTTCTTTAGGTCTCATTTTCACTATATTACTAAAACATTGCTAAAATAGTGACTTGATCGGTGAAGTGTACTCGGTAGACCATTTCTATTATGTGCAACTGACTTTGTTGTGTTTGTATGTCACTCCCCAGCTTGTCTATGCTTGACCAATCGTACCCACCAAACAAAGTTTCAATAACAATTACTGTTCTTGAATGATTTCAAGGGTTGGGTTGATGAGAAACTATCAAAAAGTAATATATTATATATATAGGATTTAATTTTCTTACATTGACAATCTAAATACATTGTATATTATTACTTATTCATTTGTTACTAATAATATATCAATAAAAAATTATTAAAATTATCTCACTATTAGTAAAAAAAAATTATTTTTTTAAATAACAAGCTATATTCTTTTTTAGTAATAATATAAACATTTTTTTTATCACAATGGTAAATCAAATTTAAGTTGAGATATAATCATACAATTTAAGTTTGTTATTTAATTTAATCTTTAAAACATTATAAAAAATTTCGCTATTTCTAACTGACTTCATTGGCTGAAAAATCCGTCATAAATAAGTACCACATTCAAATAATTTGATATTTTTGACAAACAAAAAATCCATAAAAAATATTTTTTAGTAATTTTTCAGGAAATAATTTTCTATAAAAAAATCAATTGGAGATCTAGCTCAAAATTTTGAAAATTTTGCTCGTTGTTACTATGACTTCGTCAAATATTTGAAAAATACTTAAATATCAAACGATTTCCTTTTTTTTTTCCCTATTTTCCCCTTCTTCCTCCCTGTATCACCCCGTCAAAGGCCTTCTCTCCATCCTAAACATGATTCATATGTTTTGAAGGTAAAATTTACAATTTTAAACTCATTACATTATTTATAATGCTTTGTTTAATATTTTTATTGATTTTTTTTGCTGATTTTTTCTATTTTTCATAATATTGTAATTATTTTTGTCTTATTTTGATGTCTATAACTTCAAGTGTAAGCTTGAGTAGGAGTTATTTTGACATTTTTTATGCTTAGATGAGAAGGTTAGTATGTATTTTTAATTATTAGTTGATTAATTATTGTGTTGGAATAATAAGTAAAATTAGATTTATAAATTTTATTTTGATTTATGATTAACTAGTTATATTTTGAATAGATTTAAAAATTATATTTTAAATTAGATTAATTAATTAATTAGAATTGACCAGTCAGATGATATACTTGATAATTAATTATGAAAAGTTGTGTTATTGATATAAGAATTATTAACTAGTTAGACATTTAGATTATATTTTAAATGTCTTTATTTAATTTAATATCATTTTATTTGATAATATTTTTTTATGATAATAAAAGTGATAAATTACTTGATACATATGCAATATTTAAGATTTAAACCTTAGTAATTAAAGGAGAAAAATCCTAAAGGTAACATTGGATGTTACTACATTATTAAAAATACTGGCAAGTACTAGATTTCTAAAGAAAAATAAAAAAGTTTCAATGGATTTCCCATTGAATGTTTTTGAAAAATAAATAATTTTTGACAAATTTTTTGCAAAAAAAAATATAGTTTTCTACTCAAGTGTTACAAACAAAAATCCAATATTTTTATTCCAATGTATTTTTCATAGATTTTTTTCAATTTTTTTTAAATTTCATTTATCTTTAAATCCGTAAAAAAAAAGTTTTGATTGAAAAATAATTTCCGAACACGTGTTATTTCGACATCCTAAATTTGTTAAAAAATTTGACAGATTTTTTTTTTATTTCTCAACAGAAAAATGTGCCAAAAACAATGAGTTTTTTAGTGAAATTCATTTGCAAATTTTATCATTGATTTGTGTGTATAATATATATTACCTTCATATTTGTTTTCATTACACATAATTTAAAACTTAATATCTAATGTACTAGAAATAACATAATGTCTAATTATTATGTAACTTCTCATCATTATATTTGATTGTCTAGTGGTTACAATGTTACATTATATATTCGTAGTAATTTGGCCTACTAAAATATAAAAAAGAATAGTAATTATTTTTTCAATACACTACATTAGTTTAAAATTATTGTAAAACAGTAATTGCATAGTTTTTTTTTTTTCCTTTTGTCGTCGATATATTTTTTTTATTTGGTCATAATTTTTTATATTTTAAAAGATCGGATTAGTTTGAATGGAGCGATTGGGCCAGTTGGGTCGAATGAGACGATCAGCAAAGACAATTAATTTGTGTTGTACAATCAATGAAAACGATTTGGGCTGTTGATATTGGGCTTCACTAAATTGGGCTGATATGGGTAAGACATGACATTCGGGTTATCGCAAAAAAAAAATGCAATTACCAGTTGTACTGGAACGTTGTTCTTCCAGAGATGCACTTCCCTCTACTCATTTCCGTTCTTACCCTAAAACCCTCGGTGCTTCGCCCAGCTTCTTTCCTCACTACCGTCCATTGCTCCTGGCGCCACTTAGATTTGAAACCCGACAATGGATGACAGCTTGTACGATGAGTTTGGAAACTACATCGGACCCGAAATTGAGTCCGACCACGAGAGTGACAGAGACGACGAAGACGAAGAGCTTCCAGACAGACCCATTGAAGACGAGGAACAATCCGACGGTGAAGGAGCTACCAATGGATGGATTACAACCACAACCACCAATGATGTCGATATGGATAACCAGGTTGTTCTCGCCGAGGACAAGAAGTATTACCCTACTGCAGAGGAGGTTTATGGCGAAGATGTTGAAACCCTCGTCATGGACGAAGATGAACAAGCCCTTGAACAACCCATCATTAAACCGGTTAGGAATATTAAGTTCGAGGTTGGAGTTAAGGATTCTTCTACTTATGTTTCGAGTCAATTTCTTCTAGGCCTTATGTCGAATCCGACACTTGTGAGGAATGTTGCACTTGTGGGGCACTTGCAGCATGGTAAGACAGTGTTTATGGATATGTTGGTGGAGCAAACCCACCATATGTCCACTTTTGACCCGCAGAGTGAGAAACACATGAGGTATACGGATACTAGGATTGATGAACAGGAGAGGAGGATTTCGATTAAGGCTGTTCCTATGTCGCTTGTGCTCGAGGACAGTAATTCAAAGTCTTATTTGTGCAACATTATGGACACCCCAGGTCATGTCAATTTCTCTGATGAGATGACGGCTGCCCTAAGGCTTGCAGATGGTGCTGTATTGATTGTGGATGCTGCTGAAGGAGTAATGGTATTATTTTTTCCCCCTTTCCCTTTTTCGTTTGCAAATATTTTTATCGTAGCGCTTATTCGTTACTATTACAATTTACAAACAACTGGTTTGGCCCTTAGACCGTATTGAACTGGATATTTAGATACAAGGTGAGTTATTAATAATTTTTTTTATTTATAAAAATTCTCATGTGAATGACTTTCTGAAGTCCTACCAAGCAATGGTTTTGTGCACTAGTTGATTCTATTTGTAGAGGGAATTCTTGTTCAGGTGGAAACTCTGAAAAAACTGCTTTAGCTGTAAACTTTGGAAATGCAGAAGATTACATTTGAATATCCTGTGATATGTAGGTAAATACAGAGAGGGCTATTCGCCATGCAATTCAAGAACGTCTACCTATTGTCGTTGTAATCAATAAGGTGAATGGTTCTCTTTTATAATTGATGGAAACTATAAGTCCCCTTTTTCTATGTCTCTTACTCATTTGTTGTGTTGAATCTTTTGTTTCAAGGTTGACAGGCTAATTACTGAACTTAAATTACCTCCCAAAGATGCTTACCATAAACTAAGGCATACTTTGGAAGTAATTAATAACCACATATCTGCTGCCTCCTCCACTGCTGGGGATGTCCAAGTTATAGATCCAACTGCTGGAAATGTTTGTTTTGCAAGTGCTACAGCAGGATGGTCATTTACTTTGCAGTCATTTGCTAAACTATATCTAAAGCTGCATGGAATTCCTTTTGAGGTTGATAAATTTGCTGCTCGTCTTTGGGGAGATTGGTATTACCATCCAGATACCAGGAAATTCAAAAAGAAACCCCCTGCTGGTGGAGGAGAACGATCTTTTGTTGAGTTTGTGCTGGAACCTCTTTACAAAATATATAGCCAAGTGATTGGAGAACATAAGAAGAGTGTTGAGACAACTCTTGCTGAACTTGGAGTAACTCTTAGTAATGCAGCCTATAGATTAAATGTTAGACCTTTGCTAAGGCTAGCTTGTAGCTCTGTTTTTGGTCCAGCCTCAGGTTTCACTGATGTGCTTGTTCAGCATATACCTTCCCCAAAAGAGGCTGCAATTAGGAAGGTTGATCATATATATACTGGGCCAAAAGACTCTTCCATTTACAAATCGATGGTACATTGCGATCCTTCTGGGCCTCTAATGGTTAATGTGACCAAATTGTATCCGAAGTCGGATTGCAGTGTGTTTGATGCTTTTGGTAGAGTTTACAGTGGCAAGATACAGACAGGACAGACTGTACGTGTTTTAGGAGAAGGCTACTCACCAGATGACGAGGAGGACATGACTGTAAAAGAAGTAACAAAATTATGGGTGTATCAAGCGCGGGATAGAATGCCCATAGCTGAGGCTCCTCCTGGTTCTTGGGTTCTTATCGAAGGTGTGGATGCATCAATCATGAAAACTGCCACTCTTTGTAATGTGGATTATGATGAGGATGTGTATATATTCCGTCCTCTACAGTTCAATACTCTCTCAGTGGTAAAAACAGCTACTGAGCCCTTAAATCCAAGTGAGTTACCAAAAATGGTGGAGGGTCTCAGGAAAATCAGCAAGAGTTATCCTCTAGCAGTTACTAAAGTTGAGGAGTCTGGAGAACACACTATATTAGGGACTGGTGAGCTGTACTTGGACTCAATCATGAAGGACCTTAGGGAGCTCTATTCTGAAGTAGAAGTTAAGGTCAGCTATTGTTTGTCCTAACACAATTCTGCTATCATTACATTGCTTTCTTTAAGTATTGATAATGAAATTGCAGACTTTGAAGTTTGTCCTTTGCATCATATTTTAGGTGGCAGATCCTGTTGTGTCATTCTGTGAAACTGTTGTTGAATCTTCATCAATGAAATGTTTTGCTGAAACACCAAACAAGAAGAATAAAATTACAATGGTAAGTGGCAATCATGTTTTGATTTTGTCTTCATAAGGATAAACTAGAGTAATATATTTTTCACTTCATATAAAGTAACATTGATCATTCCTTAGATTGCGGAGCCATTGGAAAGGGGCCTTGCCGAGGACATTGAGAACGGTGTTGTTAGTACTGATTGGAACAAAAAGAAACTAGGTGAATTTTTCCAGACTAAGTATGATTGGGATCTCCTTGCTGCACGGTCAATCTGGGCATTCGGTCCTGATAAGCAGGTGAGTTCTTTTTGTTTGTCTATCTGTCAGCCTGTCTCTCTTCATGTGGGTGTAGCAGGGGTTTGCATGAATGTATAGTAGATATATAGGTAAGTAGATAGATGCACTTGTTTTGGTTAATGTCAACATGCTATGTGTGGATGCTTTCATTGTGATTAATCCCTGCATGCTATCTTGGTCTTGCACTGGCTATATTAAATTTGAGTACTAGTTGATGCCAATTATTAGTTAGTTCCTCTGAACTATGGTGTTAATATCTGTTAAGAGGGAGAGATAGAGAAGAGAAGAAATTATTATGAAGCTGTGCTCTATAATGAGCCAAACATGTGTATTTATAATGAAGATGTGTACAAGAAATAGAGTTCTAATAGGTCTAGACTTATCATTTATCCTAACCAACATAGGCTTATCACTTATCCTACATAGACTTATCACTTTAACTAATCTATTCCCTTACACTCCCCCTCAAGCTAAAGCTTTCAAAGCTTAAGCTTGTTACATTAATTTTGAACTTTCAAAAATAAAATATAATAAAAATAACTATAAAAAAAAACTTGAAAAACTTCAAACTGCACGAACGACTTGCAACAAATACAGCATGTGGACAACTTCCCGTGAACCAAACACTCAAACCCCTAAAACAATGTCAAATACTTGGCAAATACAACTCATAGAAGTCTTCAGTCAACTATCCTTAGTTGCTCCCTTGACCTTCTTCCAGTTGTTCTTCTCAGCCCAAGGCACAAACGACACAGCTTCTAGAAATCTTCTGTTAGCTTCCCCTGAGTCGGTTCCTCAACTTCTCCAAGTTGGTCCTCTAAGTCACTAACATTGATGTTTGGAATTACGCCAAAAACGATCAATAGTACTACAAACTATGTTGCTCCCAAGTTATATTCATTAAAGCTGATTCCAAGACATTAAAGCAAGTCACGCAACTAAATTAGTGGTCTAAACCACTTCATATTGAAGATAACCTCATCAAATTAGACCTGTGCAAACACAAGTCACGCCAAACAGTGTTTCAAATCACATAAAGACACCAAAATTCGCCAAACAGTCCTCCAAATCACATGAAGGCACCAAAATTCACCAAATAGTGTTCCAAATCACATGAAATACCAATACTCCCCAAATAGTCCTCCAAATCACATGAAAGCACCAAATTTCATCAAAAGTCCTCTAAATCACATTGAGTGACTAGAGCTCAATTACATATAGGAAGACTCAGAAAGTGCCGGAGATGCTTTTGCCAGAAGCACATCACCAGAAACTGCCTCATGTTGTCATGCTTGCCACATTCTTCTACGTGTGGTGTTCATACACCACCACAGAACTACCTTGTGTACTTCACGCATTGTCTAGAACTAACTACCTGTCTCTAGTGGTTGTTTGCCTAAATGGATTTCACCAAACTCGGAGTTTCCAATGTTTAATAGTTGCAACAGCTACCTTGTTGAAGAGACATTCTTCTCTCATGTATTATTTTGATTATTTTTTTTTTAACTAAAAACTTAATTAACAGTAACAAAGAAACCCAACTTCCAACATAGGAATTTTTTTCTGCTCTCTTATTTTTTCTTCATTCTTTTTTTTCACTAAAACTCAATCAACAATAACAATGAAAAATAAATAAACCTAAAAATCTATGGCAACTAAATTTTTTTCCTTTTTTTTTCACGAAATCAAATAACTCAATAACAAAAAGAACAAAATTAAACCTAAATTATACATGAATAGTTTGACCTCGTTGAGGTTGCCGGAAGTGGTATAACCCACAAGGCCTCAAGGCGGATGATATCACTTTGATATCATGTTAAGAGGGATAGATAGAGAAGATATTCTTATGAAGTTGTGCTCTACAATGAGCCAAGCATGCGTATTTGTAATGAAGATGTGTACTAGAGATAGAGTTCTAACAAGACTTTAATAGGTCTAGACTTATCATTTATCCTAACCTACGTAGGTTTATCACTTATCCTATATAGACTTATCACTTCAACTAACCTATTCACTAACAATATCCATGGTTATTATACATGTAGGGTCCCAATATTTTGTTAGATGACACTCTTCCAACCGAAGTTGACAAGAGCTTGCTGAATGCTGTGAAGGATTCTATTGTCCAAGGGTAAGCAAAATGGTTTACTATGAAACTGTGAATGCATTGCATTGTGTTATTAGGTTTGATTTGATGTTATTTTTGACAGATTTCAGTGGGGTGCTCGAGAGGGACCTCTCTGTGATGAGCCAATAAGGAATGTTAAGTTCAAAATAGTTGATGCAAAGATTGCCAATGAGCCACTTAATCGTGGGTCCGGCCAGATCATTCCAACAGCTCGACGAGTGGCCTACTCTTCTTTCCTTATGGCTACCCCTCGGCTTATGGAACCAGTGTATTATGTGGAGGTATGCTGTTTTTATTAATCATGATGATATATGCATTTCAAATGCAATTATCATCATTATGTGGTTTTTTCCTTGTTGATTAGTTGATAATTATATAATTATGCAACGAAGGTCAGCATGCAACATAAGCAGAATATGTTCATCTTTAAGTTTAATATATAAGTATACTATTTTGCTATAAATGCAATATTGCAATTCCATTAGAAACTTTATACTAAATATGGCAGCCACAATGGTATCTAATGGATGCTCAATAACATAATTGTTGTCACTAATGTGAGATATTCAACCTGAGAACAATTAATACCTCGATAGATGAGACTCCCAAAATTGGAACTTGAGACTTGCGTTGTAATACTGAAGTTTCTGTTTTTGTTTTTGTTTCAGATTCAAACACCAATTGACTGTGTTTCTGCCATCTACACTGTACTATCTCGTAGAAGAGGGCATGTTACAGCTGATGTTCCTCAACCAGGCACCCCAGCTTATATTGTTAAGGTTAATGCTGCTGAACTTTGTCTACAATGTTTTTTCCATGAACATTGCTTCTTCAGATTACCATAGCTTTTACTGCCTAGTTTATCAGATTTGATATCGATTTTCCTGGCACAGTCCAGCAATTGAAAATCAAGAATGCCTAGGTTAATTAAAAATGTGAAACTTTTTCCTACTTCCAATTTCTTTTTTATTATCACTTAAAGTTAGTTTCATTTGAATATTCAAGTTATACTGAATCCATGATAACATTTGTTTTTTCTTGCAGTAGTTTTGCAGCATTGTTTGCATCTGATCATGAATCGCTGACTCTTTTTTTTTTCCATTAATTTTCTTAGGCATTTTTGCCTGTGATAGAGTCTTTTGGGTTTGAGACAGACTTGAGATATCATACACAAGGGCAAGCATTTTGCCTCTCAGTTTTTGATCATTGGGCTATTGTTCCGGGAGATCCTCTGGACAAGAGCATCGTTTTACGCCCACTTGAGCCTGCACCAATCCAGCATCTTGCCCGTGAATTTATGGTAAAAACAAGGCGTCGAAAGGTATAACATCTTTCATTTTTTAATCAGTCCTGGATTTTTCCCGTCGGTATGTTCCTGACTTCTAAGAAATAGAACGATGATACATGTTGCTCTTGCATTTAATCTTTGCAGGGAATGAGTGAAGATGTTAGCATCAGTAAGTTCTTTGATGAGGCCATGATGGTGGAGCTGGCACAACAGGCTGCTGATCTTCATCAACAAATGATTTGATGCATCTGCAGTTTTTGAGAGTTGATTTATTGTTCTATTCAGTAGGTACAAGAGAGAGCTTTTAGCTGAAAAACAATTTGCTTTTTCTTTTGGCCAACAAACAATTTATGTGTAACTTAGCAGGGATCCATTGACGGAGCTAGTTCACCTACGGAACTAACCTCCTATGCCCCTCAAGTAGAGTAGACGTGTACGGGAAAAAAGGGGTTGGGTGTGTACAACAGAGGAATGTAAACACTACTGTATGTTATTGCCCTACAATTGATTTTACAGTGTAGTATATATGATCTTTGTAACGTCCTAATCATGATCTGTGTTAAGTATCTTCCCTAAGATGTAAGGTATGTGCTGTTGTTAGGGATGCAAGTTCATGTAACCTAGTCCCTGCTCAAACATAATATAGTTTTTCACAACTTAATACACCCGTGATGCGGTCTGTTTAAAATTGGTTGAAATTGGTTGTTACTCCATAGAATCTGGGAGGTTATAAAAGAGTAAATTGTACTGAAGTTGTGTTGCAGATGAGTAAATGAAAGGAATTTAGATCTAGTAGTTGCTACATCTACATCTAGCCGTCTAAATGTATAAAACTTCTCAATTTTTGTGGATTTTATATAAATTAAAATTTTAATATAACAATTGTAGTTGTGGTAGTGGTTACTACACTGGATCTTAATCCAAGAATCCAAATATGAGAGGTTGTGCAGGTGTAAGTTGTGATGTGGAACTCTGGTAAATAGGTTAAATCAGGCAATCATTGTGAAATTTGAAATTGGTTAATTGGTATATTAATAATCTTGGTCCAAACTTCAATTTATCCCAACTTTTAATTTGGTGTTGGAAAGGCAAGAATTTTTTTTTTTTGAAAAAAATGGAAGAAATGAAAAAGATATGGTTAAACAATTTTTTTTTTTAAAAAAAAAAGAGAAACAAGTCACCATACTAGGCCAGAATATGAATAATTAATGAAAAAACAAAACTACAAAAGAAAATATAAAAAAGAAAAAAAATGCTTTGACATCTCCAAAATTTAATGAAATTACATCAACATCCTTTTTAATTTTAAAATTTACTTAAATTTTCTATAAGACATAAAATACTATAGTTAAATCAAAATTTGAATTTTGTATTAATAAAATGATGAGAAAAAATTATTATGAAGTTCAAATAAAATAATATGCGATATTCTAAATATTTTATTATTAAAGATATACTTTGGTTAAGTTTAAAAGGCTAAAAAAAATTCTATTTATATTGAGATTTGACTTTTTAACCATTCTTATTTTAGCCATTTGAATTTAATTAAAGCAGACTTTTAATCACAAAGTACTCAAATTTGCCTATATTGTTTGATTTGAATTCTATCATTATTTCACCAATGAAAATTTAAATTTAATTTTAAGTATATCATTTTTTTACAATTTGAGGGAAATTTGAGTATGTTTAAAATAAGATGAGCAATCCATATAATTTTACTAAATTTTAGGGCAGATCAAAATTATTTTTCTCTATAAAAAAATCCTTTTCATCGTATAAAAATTGCAAACAATTCTTAATAAATAAGTCATAATAATCATGTTAATTTTTTTTATAAAATGAAAAGTGGAAAGTACACTTTACCCCCTAAATGTTGTATTTGGGACAAATTACCTTCATAAAGTTTAAAATCGGACACTTTACCACATAAACTATTTTTTAAAAAAATGAGATTGTTAAATTAGACATTAAGTTTAATGAAAAATGGGTAATTTATCCCAAGCACAAACTTTAGGGGGATAATTTGTTCAAAATACAAAATTTAGTGGGGTAAAGTGTGATAAATTATATTTTATTACAAGAGAAAAATATTTTAACCTCCCCTAAATTTTGATGAAATTATGTAGACATCCTCTTTAGTTTTAAAATATACTCAAATCTCTCTTGAAACAAAAATGAAAATCAATACTTAAACCCAAATTTAAAATTTTTTTATCAAAAAATGGTGGGAAAAAATAACTATAGTGTTTAAATTTTACAATATAATATATTTTAAGATAAATATATGCTTTGGTTAAGTTCAATTGGTTAAAATATGATCAATAAAAAAGTCAAATTTTGATATAAATGTAATACATTTTTAGCCAATTAAATTTAATTAAAGCATATATTTTATCACAAAATATTAAGAATATCTTATATTATTTGATTTAAATTTATAATTATCTTTTATTGTAATTTCATTAATAACAATTTAAATTTAGATTTAAGTGTATAATTTTTTTATATTTCAAGGAAAATTTATGTAAATTTTGTTTTTTATGTTTCAATGTAGGTTTTTATAAGTTTTAAAACTGAACGGGAGGTACGTGTAATTCTATTAAAACTTAGATGATGTCAATGTATTTTTATCTTATTATGATTATTTTAAACTTAAATATTAAAAAAAATAGAAATAATTTATGAATAAAAAATCATACTAATACAAAAGTGTACTAATTTTTTTTTATATTGGAACACTAACTTAGAAAAAAAAATTAATGTATGTCACCAATATTTTTAACATTGATATTAAGTAGGATTAATATTGAAAAGGGAAAAAATATAACAAATTCTTTTTCACTTTGGGGTAGTAAAATTACTCCCCACCAACTTTTTAAATTTAAAATTCAAGCATTCAACTCTAAAAAACTTAGAATTTGCACCTGTTGTTCGTTTAATTAACTATTTTATTTAGTTAAGTAATTTTTCATTAATTTTGTGAATAAAAATTACAATATTATTGTACATTAATTTATCATGTTATTTTTACATATAATTTTAAATATATTTTTATGTATTTAATTAAAATTTTATGTTTCTAATTTAATTTTTATTGATTACATAATGTTGAAAATAAATATACACCCAACAATATTATATAGCATTTTTTTTTTTACGATTTGAGGAAAGTCTAAGTGTTTTTAAATTAGATGAGAACTCTGCATAATTTTACTAAATTTTATAGGAAATCAAAATATTTTTCTTTTTAAAAAAATCCTTTTCACCAATATAAAAATTGTAAACAATTATTTATAAGTGAGTCATAATAATCATGTTAATTTTTGGTCATAAAATAAAGAAGGTAAAATACACTTTCCTTTTGAAGTTTACATTTAGGATAAATTACTTCCCTAAAGTTTAAAATTTGAAATTTCACCTAATAAATTATTCTAAAAAGTAGGACAATTAAATTGGATGTTAAATTTGACAAAAATATGATAATTTGTCCTAGATATAAACTTTTAGGAGGTAATATGTTCTAAATACAAATTTTAGAGGGATAAAATATATTTTTCCCTTAATTCTATTTATAATAATATATGACAAATTATATTTTGTTATAATTATCTATATAAATTATTTTAAACTTAAATATTCAAAATAATTAGAAATAATTTATAAACAAAAAATTATACTAATATAAAATGGTACTAATTTTTTTATTGGAAAACTATCTTAGAAAATAATTGATGTATATTACTAATATTTTTAGGACTAAAATTAGGTAAGTTAATATTGAAAATGAAGAAATATAAAAATTTCCTTTTCATTTTGGGGTGGTTAAATTTAGGCTCCACCAACTTTGTAAACTTAAAATTAAAACATTAAAATATAAAAAATTTAGAATTTACACCCATTGTTTATTTAATTAATTATTTTATTTAGTTGATTAAATTTTTCATTAACTTTTTAAATAAAAATTAAAATATTATTATTTGTTAATTTATTATGTCATTTTCCATATAATTTCAAATTATTTTTCATATAGTGAATTAAAATTTTATATATTTAATTTAATTTTTTTCAATTACATAATATAGAAAATAAATAGGTGTTCAACAATATTGTAATATTTATATAACAAGTTTTAAAAATTTATATAATTAAATAGAATAGTTAATTATGTAGGCAATGTGTGCTTATTCTAAAATTTTGTATAATTTAAGATTTTTATTCCAAATTTTGAAAGTTAATAATAATATAATCTAATCATCCAATAGTTTAAGTAGACTATTTGCATTTTTATTATTAAAAATATAAGTTTGAATTAAAAAAATGTACATTAAATGTAAATAAATAAATTGAGATAATAATAAAATAAAATAAGAAACACCTGTTTTTGGTGTAAAAAACTTTCAATATAAAAGTAAAAAAAATACCGATTAAAGAAAATAAATTGAAAATAAGTAATATGATATACATACCTTTTTTAATTTTATTTTTATTCAGTAATTATGTTATCATTTGTTTTATATTTGTGACCTTTTTTTTAAATTTTAATAATTATAATTTTGTTATATAATATTTTTTTAATAATTTTTATTATTAAATAAATTTTTTATTTTTGTTTTAAAATTTTTGTTGAAACAAAATATACTTATTTTTATTAATAAATTTGTGTAAAATTTATGTATTGAAAATATTAAATACATGTTAATTTATTAAACAAGAATTAAGAGTTATTTAAAATTAGTTTAGGATATATACTAATCCCATTAACCCAACAATATATAAAAAAAAGAATAACAAAATAGCTTAATTATATATATAAATACGATTATAATGGTGTATTACATTAAATAAGAACACTTTCATTTTATGTTAACTTTTCATTGGAAATAAGATAAGAGTTTAATGAAAGTTTAAAATTGAATAATTAACATGTTAAGATAATCAAAATTGAGTATTTTAAATGAGAAAATCAAAATAATTTTATTTATATTTTTGTAAAATCAAAATTATATTTAAATCTTAATTATTTATTATATATAATTTGATAGATCAATATTTATCAATTTTAAACTTTTAAATAATTAAGAAAAAATATACTTTATCTTTAAAGTTTTCATTTGAGACATTATCACTTAAACTTGCATCTGAGATAAATTATCTCCTTTCAATTTAATTTAATATCATATTTAATTATATCACATTTTGAAATAATTCATAAGATTAAAATCTCTCATACTAAACTTTAAAAAAGTAATTTATCTTAAAGACAAATTTTAAGTAGATAAAATATATTTTATGAAGATAAAAATACATTAAAAAATCAGGATGGATTTCTTATGCCCAAAAAAAAAAAAAAAAGTTGGTGTCTTCGGTTGAATTTTCCAATTTCTATGGTCACCCAGACGAGACGAGACGAGATCTCTCGTTCAAAGCAAACGGTTCTGACCTTCACCAGAAAACTCCTACCTGTTCAAGCTTCATTGCCTTTCCTTCGTCGTCTGTAATGGAAAGCATTTGGTGTCCAATGAACAAGTCGCTATGCTACTGTCTTTTGTAATACATAGCTTGCCAATAGAATCTGAATCCCACGTTCAGGTTGGTTACCACTCCCATTTTCCCTCTTTTGGGTGCTCTTGTAAGTTGTAGCAGTTGGGTCTGTTTGGGAGGGAAGATAAAAAGCTGAGAACTCTAGGATCTTATGCTAAGCACTTGCGGATTCACAAGCTTTCTGATCAATCCGTATTTATCCAAGTCCGATCTTGGAGATCCATCTTTTACATTCATTAGATCGTTGATTCTGTATGACTCTAAAGCTTTCTTCTTTATGCTAAATTCTTTGTACGGGGCAACCCTCATGAGTGGCAATGCAATCCGAAACTTTGAGCTTAGCTCCAGCTCTGACACTCTTCCCAGGCCTGAAACCTCCTCACAAAACCCTACTCTTTCACCAAATCTTGGTCCTTGTTGTGACATTCCTTGCATATGCTTCATTCCATGCCTCTCGGAAGCCTCCCAGCATCGTGAAGAGTGTTCTAGGACCCACAGTTCAATCAAATTCGACTGGGAATTTCACTGCTGGCGATGCAGGTTGGCCTCCTTTTGATGGAGACAAGGGAACTCACCGTCTTGGTGAGCTGGATCTTGCATTTCTTTCTTCGTACTCGGTTGGCATGTATTTTGCAGGTCATGTCGGTGATCGGATTGATTTGAGGTTGTTTCTTGTCTTTGGAATGATGGGTAGTGGCATTTTTACCATTCTTTTTGGCTTTGGTTATTGGTTAGATGTTCACGTTTTAGGATTCTTCATGGGTGTTCAAATTGTTTGTGGATTGTTTCAATCTATAGGGTGGCCTTGTGTGGTTGCAGTTGTGGGGAATTGGTTTGGGAAATCAAAGAGGGGCTTGATCATGGGGATATGGACTTCGCATACCTCAGTGGGGAATATTATTGGTTCAATTGTAGCGGCAGGAGTCTTGGAATTCGGATGGGGTTGGTCATTTGTGGTGCCTGGAATTCTGATCATTGTAATGGGGACTGTGGTGTTTGTGTTTCTTGTTGTTAGGCCAGAGGATATGGGACTTGTGCATCCTGGAATGGAGATTGAAATGGCCGTGGAAACAGATGGCACAGAGAATGTGCAGAAAGTGGAATCAGAAGAAGCAAAGCTCATTGAGTCTGATAATCCAGACTCTTCAACGGCAATTGGGTTTTTAGAGGCTTGGAAGTTACCTGGAGTGGCTCCATTTGCTTTATGTCTATTTTTCTCAAAGCTTGTCGCTTACACTTTTCTTTACTGGTTGCCATTCTACATAAGGCACACAGGTAATATTCTTAATTGCCCACCTTATGTGGCTCACACACAATTCCTTTGTCTTGTATTTAACACATTATTGCTATAAAGTTTTAAAGGTTTGTTACTTGGAATGGATTGCTTGATAACAGACCCAATACTTATTAAAACATGCAACTATGTGTAATTAATTTTTCAGTGTTATTTTTACTGCTTAATCGTTAAATAATCTTTTGTGTAGCGGTTGCGGGTGTGCGTATATCTCACAAAACTGCTGGAATACTTTCGACAATATTTGACATTGGCGGAGTCTTTGGTGGAATCCTGGCGGGTTTCATTTCTGATATGATTGAGGCTCGTGCTGTTACTTCAATTCTCTTCTTGTTTCTATCTATTCCAGCTCTTGTTTTCTATCGGCTCTTTGGAAGTCTCTCTATGCTGGCCAACATTACTTTGATGTTTCTTTCGGGGCTTTTAGTGAATGGTCCATACGCTCTTATTACAACAGCTGTGGCTGCTGATCTTGGTACACAGAGCTTGGATGGAGGGAATTCCCGAGCACTGGCTACTGTGACTGCAATCATAGATGGCACTGGTTCTGTTGGAGCTGCTCTTGGACCACTTCTGGCTGGGTATATCTCTACACGAGGATGGAACAGTGTCTTTTTCATGCTCATTCTGTCTATTTTCTTTGCTGGTTTATTCTTGATCCGTGTTGCGAGAAAAGAGATTAGAGAGAAGTTAAATACAGGAAGTGATTTTGATAGGGTAGATACACACATTTGAGAATATTGTCCAGGCGCCGTTAGTTTTGTATGTAGTAGCAGAGAGATACAATTTACACAGGATACAGTATATTGATGGAGAATTCGTTCTGTATTATTTTCTCACTCCTAGTTCAATGAAAATACTAATGTACTGGAATAATTTGTTTGAGATGAGCTTATAATTCTATACCTTCACGGTCATTCATTGTTCATGCCTATAACCTTGTATGCACGTTCAGTGACCGTAAATTCTGCAGTTGAGAACCTCATTAGCCTATGGCTGCAATAATTAACCCTCACCATGCTGCCTTATCACCTGATACACTAATATTTTAGGTTTAGTCTTAAAGTTGCCTCAGGATTCAAGAACAAGCATGATTCTAATTAATGTCGGACAAATTAATTCATCGAGTATATGAGGCGGAAAAATGAAGAAAAGAAAAGATAAAGAATATCATTGAGGGTGATATATATTTACAGGAAAATTGACTCTGGCAATGAGGAAATCAACAAAAATGCAGAACAGTTCTACGCAAGGAATTCTCCACCAACAGTAAACTTGACACTTAAACAATTATTTACACTGTTTAATTGCATAAAAAATAAGAGTACAATGCTATAATAATTCGTTTACAAATAACATCGTCTCAGATTATTTTTATGCTCTAATCATTGGCACCCTCACTTTCCCAATAACAATGAGCACAGTAATTATAAGATGGTATAAATATTTATTAGAAATCTTGACGCCTCGCCGTGTTTTCTTCTCAATATTCCTTGAATTAAGCAAATGGCATTTTCTGTACCATAGATGAATGTATGTACATGATCACAACTCTGAACAAATCAGCCACATTTGTATGTCTTCAGGACAGAAATGGCACAAAGTCTATCCTTCAAGCAGGCATTTAAGATTATGAAGTCCCTCAGCAGAAATGCTTCTCCTTACTCTTGCCCGTTCTACCACCACAGGCGGTGGTGCAACCGAGTGAAAACATATCATCACAACCGTCAAATTGTCTGTTGATCCTCTCTTCATTGCCTCTTCAACTATTTCTTTGCAGCAAAGTTTTACATCATTATGTTCTTGGAGCCTCCTCCGAGCAAAATCCACCGCATTCTGGCTGGTAAAAAAATCCCAGATTCCATCACTACCAATGATCAGAAACTCATCTTCTTTGGTCAGTGTCCTCAATTTAAGTTCTGGCTCAGCACTCAATGGTCCGCCTCTTTCACTCATTTCCTTCATTCCTTCAAGATGCCAGTCACCAATAGCACGAGTAACACCTAGCTGGCCGTTCAGGTAACCATCATCAATGAATCCACCCAAGGACTCAATCCGCTTCCTTTCTTTAGCACAGAAGGGCCTGTGATCTTTGGACATTTCTATGGCCCCTCCACTCCTAGATAGAACAGCACGGCAGTCTCCAGCATTGGCTACTAATAAGGACCTGTACATAAACAATGACAATTATCGAAAACCAAGTTCGTGCAGCAATACTTCCTTCAAATTTTTACTGAAAGCAATGAAGCATGGTGCTGAATAGTGCTAATAGCGCACACTAATTCTTAAATGGTACACGTGATATAATCTGAGTCAAACTAATCCCATTTGCTTTTAAACAGGTGGATCCAATTTGACTTGGACACAATATGAGGGAATTAGTTATGCAAGTAACATTTTGCAGAGGATAAACCCTCAAAGGAAGTGATACTGATTTCAGTGTGCCACTTCCTATCGGTTCAACTTGCTTATAACATTGAGCACATATCATATAATGAAAGGTCAAATGGTCAATCAACAAATATGAGCTGAAAAATTAATCTCATTGCTATTATGGCTAAAGAACAGTGAAGATATGTGCTTACCTCCCAAATATAATAGCAGTTAGTGCAGTTGTACCAGAAGATAGAGAAGACTCAACAGAGCATGTCTTGGCAAATGCAGCATCTGTCTCCAGAAATGACCTTGTGACAACCTTTTCAAGCTCCAAAGGAAAGTCAGCATCCTCAACGATGACTCTTGGCAGATGATCGCGTACAAATTGCGCAGCACTCTTTCCTCCATGCCCATCAAATACCTGTACAACAAAACATTCGCCATATACATGTCAAAACTTGATTACAGTGTATCTGCTTTGTTTGAAAATTTCAACTGCATTTTGGGAAGAAGAGGGTAGGATGAGTTTTTCCCTAATTATGGAAGTATTACTCTTTCCCTTTCTCTCTTTAGTTTGCATAATATAAATGTGGTAAATATACAGTATCCAACATGGCATATCCTCCAATTAAAATTAAAACCACAGGAAAAAAAAAAAAAAAAACCTAATTTGAGGATAATCCAGGAGTAATGTGTTCAGGAAGTCAATAATCAGATTTATCATCCCAAAGGAGGCCATTGAACATAAATACATAATCAGTTGGAAGGCTTACACCATAAAAGGAAACAGCTTCCTCACTGAATACATTATAACCAAACTTCTTTGCCATGTCTCCTATGCATATGTGAGTATCCTCCATATAAGGGCGGCCTCCAATATCTGACCATTCTCCAGACCGAAGAAGAGGTACAAAGCTCTGCTGGTTCTGCGTTCTGTCTGTAATCACTGTATCCTCGCATATGCTTTCCAGCTTAATATGCCATATAGAAAGAAAGAAAGAAAAAAATGGGATTAGAAGCAATAAATGATACATGAGAAGCATTTTATCTTCCTCCTGATCAAACCGTGGGACTCAAACAGTTGTAGGTTTTACTGCATGTATCTATCTCTTCTAGAATAAAAAAGTTTACTTACTCCATAAGTAAAATAGAGTTTTTGCTCATGTGATGAAGAGGGCAGGAGAGATTTAGAAGATGCTCAGCACAATTCAAGAAAGCCATCAAAAGGAGAGATCACTCTCAAGTTCTACACAATCTAATGTTGACCCACCAAAAGGTTTACAGTAATTAAAGCTGATTTCAGCAGTTTTGGCCAGTCATCTCCATAAAGGTGTAGTCATAAAGAACACATACCAACTTATAATGCCAGCTAAGAATCACCAAATTTATGGTACAAAAACTTTAAACATCTGTCAGCAGCTGGGTTTTGATAATCACAGCTAATCCTTAAATTATATCATTATCACTTGACTCTGAGGTTGGGATAATCAAATAAAATCATCAGCTGGAAAACTGCCATATTTCCATATCATTTAATCTATTATCAATAAATAGTAATCATGGAGTCTATCCATGATTCCATATATCATGACATGAGCAAAAAGCAGAGCAACTTGAAGGAGAGATTCAAATTCAAAACACAATTAGGAAAGAATCTATTACTTGACATAATGAAAAAAATACCATAATAAAATAAAACAAAGCAAACTTTGAGAAGATGAGCCATTTAACATAGAAGACCAGAGAAAGAACCCAAATCTTACAGGAAATGAATCTGCAACACCGATCTGATCAGTAGAAGTTTTAAAAGAAGAGCCTTCATCCAAGTTATCCATTTGGGTAGGCAAAAGCTCACAATGCAAGGGCCCTGAGTTCCTTCTGTTGTTGTGCAGCTGGTTCTCCCTATCCATATCTAAGCGAAGTTGCTCAGCTTCCTGCACACACATGGTGACAACACAACTCCTGGGATAGTGGTAATTAGCTCAGCAACTTCTAGATGTAAAAGCAGGCATTGAAAGTTGAAAGAAATTAAGAAAAGCAGAAGACTTGGCTTTGTTGATGGAATTTTGCGGGTTACAGTGAGTAAGAGAGAGAGAGAGAGAGAGAGAGAGAGAGAAGATTATGAGAATATGTTGGGAAGAACGTGGAGAACCTTCTGTTTACAGTATTAGAGTCGGTGGGTTTGTGAAAGAGAAGGAGAGCCGTTAAGTTTCAGATTTTTCTACGAAAGCGTGGCTGAGAATTGGTTGGTTGGGTTTATAATATTATTGGCCACCTTGTCCTGATTTCAAAACTTGTTGGTCAGAGACTTTTGCCTTTTGGTTTTGGGACATGTCCTTTTCTTTTCGCACTACTATTTTGATATTTCATTTTTCTCCTTTTTGTACCTTTTATCGTCTGAAAATCTTCTTTGATATTTTTGCCAAAATCCTATGCCCTTTTGCCCTCTTCGCAGCTGATTTTCCATCTCCAATTTATTACTCAAATTGTGAGTGACAGCTTTCAACGGAGTATGACATTTAACTATTAAACCATACACGTAGAAGAAAGTTTCAAATCCTTTTTTTTATTATTGACTAATTTTTCAATTTTTTTGAACGCAAATCGATTTTAAATTTAAAAATGAATCAAAGCATTTACTTATGTTTAAA